>NQII01005381.1:9133-129332 GCA_002778355.1 Clitarchus hookeri
GGGGGGGGGATAATTCAGCCTCCGCAAACAGAGGAAGTTGAGGCCGGGCCGGAAGTGCGGCGCGCGCGGAGACACGCGTCCCTGCAAGGGTTCCGCGAGCCCGCTGCGCCGCGCTGCTGCGTCAGTGTTTGACAAGCCAAGTTTGTTGGGTGCCAACTTCGTCACACATAAATTACGCACGCCACTCATGAATACTGAATGCGATCCAGCAGTTTGACGGCTCGGTTCCAGGCTCTTTTCCCGGCACAAGTTCCGTCACATTATTAAGTAATGCAACGTGGCTGCCCGGAGACGGTGATTGAAGTCTACGTGTTGATATGCACCCGGCCCCAAAGTTTAACATTCTGTTCGAGGTATCGAAGTTGCCTCGAACCACACTAATTAACGTGTTAAATTAAATAGTTCTCTGGCACACAGAAAAATATCTTTCTATTTCAAGAACGCGTAAAACGGGAACTAAATATTAACCCCTACGTTATTAGCTTATTTTTTCGAAATCAATCAAACTGATGATTATATTCCTGCGAAACAGCGTACAAATATACTGCTCCCAAAAATGTTTGCATACATCAGAATTCAGAATGTTATATTGAATAAAAGTAGTTTACATGTCATGTTGTACTCCTAATAACACGTAAAGTGAAGTGAAGGAAAAAAAAAAAAACTCGTTGACATCATTCCAGCATGAAACAAACACAGGCATAAACTGAAAAAACAACGTAATCAAAGGAATCTCATCAGTTTCAATATAAAAAAAAAGGGGTCTTCGCAGATGCATTGGCAAACTTCAAGAACGTGTAGGACCTCCGCGATTCCTGAGGTATACTTGTATCCGACGAGGCATGCCAAAAACAAGATCATTAAGCATGTCCTGAGGCAAATTGCCCCAATTCCCAATTACGGCTATTTTTAAGGCTGAATCGTCATTGGTGGTTATGCACGGTTTGGAATCGTTCGTTTGACGAAGGACCACACATTCTCTATGCAGTCAATGTCAGCTGAATAAACTGGTCAGTTCATTCTTTGGATCCCTGCGGGGAATCTGCTAAACTTTTTTCGAGGAGTGTAATTTTACACTTTTGAAAAATATTTGGGAGACGCAACGTATGACGACTTATTATGCACACACCTGATCTCCTGTTACTTAAGCACTTCTGATTTTTTTTTGTCTGCACATTGTTTATTGTTCGTCACGTGTAAAAATTATAAAATGTTTCGTGGTTTATACATACAGAAGTATTACAATAAATTACACCCACAGAATGTTTTTTAACCCCTGTCATATACCGTAGGGTTCCAGACACCCAATAATATAATCATGGATTCGGNATACTCCCACTGCACTGAGACACAGGTTTTGTTGAATAAAACAAAGTTGGTTTTATACAACCAAATTAATTGTTTGTTCAGGGGCAATGAAATATGTTGTTGTTGAAACCAAATTATTGTATATTTCTCATTTCGTTGTCCCAAACCAAGATTTTAATGGTGCAACTAAAGATTTGTTTGGCTCTGCGTACATTAACAGTTTCGGTAAGTATAAATAAATTTGAAAGCCCGACCGAGATTCTAAAACATGGATCGCTGGCAGCCAAGCGGTGCTCCCTAGCGACCTCAACTTAAGGCCCCCGTCTACCTGGAACTTTTTCCCACGTTTAGGCCGAGAAGCGCGGGAGCGATAAGGGCGATACTGCCACGCGCATCAAGTACGCCATCGCCAAAAAGCGCAAGGCTCTGAACTGGCGTGCAGTGTTCTCGTCGTGCTGCGTGTACCTATGGGACTTTCAGCGGTGACCATATTATTTTATTAGTGGGAAGTCTTTAGGAAGGTTCAGNTGTACCTATGGGACTTTCAGCGGTGACCATATTATTTTATTAGTGGGAAGTCTTTAGAAAGGTTCAGTGCAGGCCCCTATAGTAGTTTTGTATGTATCTGATACGTGCATTTAGAGCTACAGCGCCATGGAAAGACTGTTTTTAGCGGTTTTGGAGTACTCTGAATTTATGTTTCTGACGTACGTGATATTTTGAAAGTACTTAACAGTTCTCGTCTGAAGTGTGTGTTATTTTCGTAGATCAGCACGTTGGACGCACGCTTAATAGTTTCGTTGAAAAACGTGTATTTGGAACACTCTGCAACGCAGTTCAAGCGCCAGGTAGACGGGCGCCTTAAGTGCATACCGACCAAATGTTTTTTTCTTTAAATATACATGTTTAGAATACTGGACAACGTGCGCAAATAAATATTTCTACCTCTACATCTTAGTCTCCTGTTGAACTGGTTTTATAGGGTGTTTGTGCCATTATTAAGCATCAATAAATACACAAACAAACACTGTGTCTATTCTAATTTTCACGAAAAATACAATCTCTCGAGCTGCATTTTCAAACGAAGGCAATCAAATGAGCGGCGAAACAAATATATACAGTTGATTCTACAGAAAATTTTGGTTGACATTCTAATTTATTTTGGCCCAACACAGTTTTGTTAATTCAAGCGTGTATTTTCTTTGACGAACGGAATTAATTTAATTGATCTCAAGTTTTGCATTGCCCAACAAAATATTTTGTTGGGGGCGACTAAATATGGCCAAATACAAACAAATATTTTGTTGGCTGAAACGAACCTTTCTCTCAGTGTGCAGTTATAAGGACCCCCCCCCCCCACTGGAATTTTGATGACCTTCGTGAACGTCCGAATGATTGAAGTTTATTATTTACTGCAATCACTGTATCGTAGCTTAAAATAGCAGTTGGGTTCGGTTTCTTACATATCACTTGTACTTCAACACTGGACGTATTTTAAGGTATGCTTACAGGATGAAGCGAGCATTAGAAGACATTGCAGGCTATGAGGTACACTACTCCTGAAACCTAAACATTTTTTAGCCTTCCAATACGATCACGAGAACAGGCGGCAGCAACATGATGTACGGAGTATTCGTTTTTAAAACTGACAGGAAAGTCTCATAAATTTGGTTTTGCGAAAATAATTAAATTACTAAGTTTAATATAAAAATATTATTTTTAATTTAAAGTTTTAACTAGCGAAATAATATGAGTGGTAACAACTCATTTATTACGTCCTAAAGCTGACTGTAGGTGTAATAAAAGTACCACAAGTTTTGGGAATCAATATAATAATATTATGTGGTAACAAAATTTTTTTAATAAATCTGAAATAAAAACTTGGCAACAAAGGCTTTTTTCGCTCTCTGATGATGGACGTGGGCGTGCAAGCCGAGGAGGTACGGTAAAAAAAAAAAAAAGCATCTTTTAAAAAAATACGCTTTCTACGCAGTTGACCGAAGTAAGCAACGAAACGTGTGGTGCTGAAACTGGATAACGCCGCGGGATAGGCACGTACATCAATATTCCGGCCTCCTCGCCACATACGCGCGAAGCCTCAGTGCACACGGTCGTCGAAGACCCTCGCCGTTAAAAACAAACCCTTGTGTAGGCTACGTGCGAAAGCTCTCTCAGGGTCTACTTTCTGCCAATTTTGTATGTATCCTTCCATTACTTGTAAACGTAACATAGCAACGGAGTAGATGACTTTATTCGTGCGTTGATCAAGTGTAACTATGTAATCGTTAGGAACGTAAATATACTACTTAAATACAAATTTATATTCATACGTGCACAAAACAAACAAACAAAATTAAATAAACAAATTTAAACGTAACGCAATCGACGTTTAGGCATGGGCATACTTTTATACATCGCCACCAACTTAACTGGCATCATACTGATCAGTGCGCCCGTTAGAACATACGCAGTTAGGTAGAGGGATTTTTTTTCAAGGTTTGATTCCCAAAGCGCTCAATTTCTCGTGACCAGATGTACCGAAGAAATGACCTTCTCAGTGCAAAGCGCCTTACGGACGTCTGCCTGCTGCCGTGTGGACACTTCAGCCTGACCCGGCTGCCTACCCTCCAGTGAAAGCATACTCGATGGCGATCTCAGCACTCTGGACAGGCCACAAACTAGAATGTTCGCTGCCATACTCGTGGTGTGTACACCATGGTGTGGCTAATGTGCTCTAATGTTGTGTGGTCGGTATTGTGATAAAATATTCACTTTTGTGTCAAAACTCATTTCAACTGCATATCACCTTTCGGTAGATAACGAACCAAAGTTTAACGCATTGCATATTACGGAATAAACCATGCCAGTAAGATGGCGACAGAGTTCGCATAGTCTCCGATTACATATATTCTTGTACTTTTATTTCAACTTCCATACCAAAGGACTAACATTTATGCAATACAAATTCTTTTTTACATGTGAAATTATTTTACAAGTTAATATTTAAAGAGGCGTATTATTTTCTCACACGTTTATAAGTTGTCCACCAATTACAAAATAATGATTAATTAGTATAAAAAATTGGCTGCATATTTGATTGCGATTCTGTTAGAAACAAATAAGAATTTTCTTTTGGTTACACTGCGCGATTGCCGTAATACTTATAATGCTCGATACTCACTCTAAAAAAATTTATTAACATAAAGAAATAAACCAAAAACAAAAACAAGCCTAGGAAGGACGCAGTTTAGCTAAGGGCCGTAGTCACAAATTGAAATATATACCATTTTCACCTGAGCTAATTTGTTATTAGGCTCATTTAGAGCTTTGAATATTATGGAATAAGGGCACAAAATAGGCAAAAAAAAAAAAAAAAAAAATGGCATGGCCCATTATTTTTTGAGTTGCCATCCTTGCAAATGGAACTCATAAAAATCTAACAGAAAGTGAAGTAGGCTTGTAATGTTAGCCATACAGAGAATATTGGCACTTTTACGAATTTGTTTAATGTTAAGTTGATCAATTCTCTGTATATTTCAAACAAAACGCGCGACCGAGCTGAACGGACCAAAGCTTGGTACCCGGCGGTTGTGCAGCGTGCTAAAGCATGACGTTCACGTGGGTAGAGGCCGGATCGGTTATGGCTTGGACCTGACCTCTCAAATACTCAGTTTGTGAGCATCATGTGTGTGTAATCATGTGGTTCGGAGTGGAGTGTAGATATCTGGGCGGCTATTAACATCGTGGTCTTGAGGTGAGTATAGAGAAGCGCCGGTATGCAAGGGCGGGGGGAACGGAAGATCCCCGAGAAAACCCGCCAACCAGAGGCCTCGTCCGGTACGATTGCAGCGAGCTAAAAATACGGGAGCGACCCCACCGGGAATCGAACCCGGTTCGCCTAGGTGGGTGGCGAGTAGTCTGACTGGATATTCCACCGCGGTATCACGTGGTTCGGAAGGCGTATAACCACCCGCCGTTAAACCCACACCCACCCCCTTCACAAGGAGCATGTTTCGTCGTGCCAGTGGTATGTCCGGTTCGCATTCTCAAGGTCGCGAGTTCGATCCCAGCCGGCTAAGATGAAGGTAGGTTACCTCAATTAAATTTTTCATCGCCAATGCCCGTGCACTTATTTAATAATAATTTTCTCAATTCTCATTCATTATTTTAACACTGTGATTTGTTTAGTCGCACAGAATTAAACGTAAATGTAAAAATGCATGTTTTCCAAGCCTTGAATGCGTTGGGGACCAATAACATGAATGAGTGGCGCTGATTAAAACTGCCTGTTCTATCCGAGGTACAAACCTGTAGTTCCGGATGGATGCGATGATGAGAGAACGGGGTTGGCAGTGGCGACGGAATGAATACTATGGATAAAACAGGAATGCCTCGAGAAAATCGCCCAAAACCACGGCAGAGTCTGTCACGCTCCCTACGTGATAATCCTAGTCAGCAAAATTCCCGCCCGCATGAGCCCTGGGTTCAAAAAGGATACATCAAGTCACCGGGCCAACCGTGCGGTCCTCACCGCATAGAAGGAAATAAAGATTATTATTACCAACTTTAACTGCTCTCCCTTCCTCCCGCTTTCCGCCGTGCGCGGGGTAAGGTTTATTCAATTCAGGTTGGGAACAAAACGAGATTCCTTATGGGAGAGTTTGGCAAAGAGAAAGTTTCCGCAGCAAGGCGTGCTGGTGTTCCAAAGAGGTCGCTTTTAATATCGTGGTAAATTGAGAAAATCTATATATTTGCGTGGAAGAGTTCGAGCTTTGATCAAATTGTGCTGTATACGTGCCCATGCTAAAATAATGCGTATGGGTTTTATTTTGTAATTATTATTCACGCTCTACAGTGCTGTTTACAGGTGTGCACTGTAGAAATAAAAATGTTTCTGGCATTTAAAGTTCATAAACTATCTTATTTAAGTAAAAAAGTTGCGGATATAAGAATGAAACAAATGTAATTGTCTTAAAAATTAATTTTTAGATTCTGTTTTCATATTTAAATAAAGTATTTGTGTAATCCAACATTCTGCTAAATCCAGCTTTACAACAGGATATTAAACAACACGTGGACATAATTCGTTAGTTACCCACTCTCATGCGGATAACAAAGTTTATTATTTACGCAGATTCTAAAATATACAAATGGAAGATTTAAAAAAATATATATATTTGCCGTACGAAAATTACAACTATCCCATTTCTTTACACGCAAAAATGAAAAAAATCCGGTACGCATGAAACGTCAGTGCTACTTGACGGCGAAAATATTTAGTTGGTAAACTATCAGCGTTTAGCTTCCTAGGGGCGGTTGAGCGGTTAGTCTGCTCGCCTCCCACCAAGGCGAATCGGGTTCAATGGTCGGGTCACTCCCGGATTTTCGCATGTGGGAATCGTGCCGGACGATGCCGCTGATCGGCGGGTTTCTCGGGGATCTTCAGTTTCCCCCGCCCTTGCATTCCGGCGCTGCTCCATAATCACCCTCATCGTCTCTCAAGACCTCGCTATTAAGAGCCGCCCAAATTTCTTCTTCACTCTTGGGCTTCCTAACCTGAGCAGAATTAACCTTAACGTCGGCTCACGATCAATCTCGTGTCCATAGAGAGACGTCTGCATAAAACGTTTACAAAAATGTGTAATTCATAGTGAATGTACTCGCCTTATGTTCAACCAATCACACACAACTATAAATTAACTTGATTTTAGTGAAATAGCTATTTATTAGCATATACGATCTCATTTTATTTACACAATTAGTTTGTCAATACTTACTACACAGGATTTGTCAATAATATAACACAAATTGTGATAAAATGCTAAATTAAAATACAATTAATTATATTATATAAGTTACACATTTTTTTAAATGACCAAAGGAAAATAAAAACGTAGGTTTTCCTATAGAAACAAGATATTCTATTACATGCAGTAATTACTATTTTTTCTCATTAAAATCTTCTGGTTGAAGAGCTTATGTAAACGACACGAAATAAAATACCGTCATTTACTATACGTCTATACGTCGATGATGCTCCTACACGGACATTGGCGTGTGGTGAAGTGTTGCAAGGTAAACTGATGCTTTTTAAGTGCCGTGCACACTCGGCGACACACTGCGCACGCAGCAAGAAACAATAACCAGAGTGGAGCCGGGATAAATAAGAATATACTGCGGCCACTCACGAGAGAGCGGTGAGGCACGCATTACACACGTGCTGTGACGTCAACTGGCCTACTACGTTTAAGTGGCAGATGTGTAAAATAGTAAACGATCAGGTATAGCACAGAGCGAAACACAGCTTGTCTTGCAACAGTTCACCACACGCCGCTGCAAACGGCAGGTACGCGATGTCCACGAACCGCTTCGCAAAAACAACGTCTTTCATTCTTGCACGTACGCGTTCATCGCGTAGCATGTTTTTCATCGTAAACCGACCTTTACGGGGCGCCACGGAGGGGGACTCCCAGCAGAGAGGCTGTGTTTGTGTAGTTTCGCAGTGAGCTTACTCGCGGCTCACAATTCTCTCGCACGGCGGGAGCGAGAGGCGTCGGAAAGGGTGGGTGAACGGGGGGCGGTTGTGACTAATTGTGGAACTGAAACTCGTTGACAAGGGAGGATGAAGGAGGGAGGGAAGGGGCGTTAGCCAGGCGGCCAGAGCGCGCGCATTACGGTAATTAGTAATTAATGCAATTTGGACGGCGCGGGCGGGGACAAAGGCGGTGCCGATCGGCGCGAGCCCCCCCACGCCAAGTTCCGCGTTCGGCAGGCAGCTGTCGGCCTGGCAGGAGTTCACAGTCCCGGCGTGCTGCGGCTGTGGCTGGAAACTCCAGGTAAGGTTACTTCAGGTTGGGAAGATTCATGTTAAAAGTTTGGCAACCAACAATTTTCGCCACTAGGTAAGCGCTAGTGTCGCATGTTTACCACATTTTCTCTATTTTATACGTTAAAAACCGGATAGTTGTAATATTCATAAATAAAATATAAGATAACTTTGTAACTAGATAAAATATTTCTCTTTTACTATTCACACAGCTTAAAATTTAAATGAAAAGTCTCCTTTTGGAACACTGCGCACCTAGCGGCGGAAATTTTCCCCACGTCAAACTCTCCCATAAGAAATCACGCTTTGTTCCCAACCTGAGTAGAATAAACCGTATTCGAGGTATTCTCCATTCACGGTTACTTTACACTTTTCTGAATCCCTGCTAAAGTTCTACTGCCAAGGATATTCCTCCTCGTGCAAACTGAGCTTAGAAAACTACACCAAAGGGCCAACGCACCGCATTCGTGCGCACTCAGTGTAATAATATTTTGCATAAGAACTACTTCGTACTAGGCATTACCAACATACCTATTTTCAAGCTGTCTTTATTCATATTAGTTATAAATAAAATATTATAATTTATACATACTAAAAGTTTAATTTAATAATTTAACGACTCATTCAAACATATTATTAGGCTGCTCACGGTAAACTGAGCAGTTTTGACAGCCCTGCTCAAGATATAATTGTATGCGAATTGTGTATTATTCCACCATATGTAAAATTAACATTGCCATGGCCTTAACCACTTTACTCATACGTCGGTCACTTAAAAAAAAAAATTGGTTGTCTGTAAAGTCGGTTTACTGACGATAGTTGAACGTGACAACGTCTTAAGAAAATACTGATGGAATGGTAGCATTTTTCAAAAGAAAATTTTAATTTCATTTGTTTAATAGATTTGTATGTATATAGAGAAGGAGGTAATTGGAAATCACAATGAAATTGATCAAGTGAGATTTATTTGTACGCATAAATACAATTATGTCAATTTTTTTTTTTCGCTCGTTCCGCGCTCTCGCTTGCACTTCAAGCCTTACATGGAACGCCTCAGAGCGAGGTAACGCCGCATGAGTCATGTTTTTTCGTGCGTGCAGCCGGCTCTATCGAATTATAAGACGTTGTCACGTCAAAAAAAAAAGTAAAAAAGTTTATTTTTTGATTCTTACACTTTAACTAAAATGATAACACAAACGAGATAATTTCAGTATTCACAAATGTTTGCCAAGCAGTTTTAATTCAACGATAAGATATAGAACTACTTTCTCTCTGCCGTTACAAACCTTAACTGGGCACAATCCAGTCAGCGTGCCTGTTAAAATACAGGTAGAGTATAAAAGAATACCCCAAATTTGAAGGTCTGTAATATTAAAACCAACAAACCTACAACCTTGATTGACCAATCAAAGAAGTGTCCGGCGTTACGGCTTGGATGGCGTTCGTAACTCTCGGTTTGAGGTGGTGAGGGNACCTACAACCTTGATTGACCAATCAAAGAAGTGTCCGGCGTTACGGTTTGGATGGCGTTGGTAACTCTCGGTTTGAGGTGGTGAGGGGGAAGCGAGCTCGCATTCGATACGTCAATGTGAAGGGGACGATCTCATGTTTCCTTTATGTGACGAGAGATGTCACTGGCAGCGTCTGCCGTCGCACTATGAGCGTGTGTTGTGTGTTAGTCCGCATCACGATGGCGACGGAACAACAGAAGGCGTTCTGTATTATTCAGTTTGCTAAATGTGATACGGTTACGACTGTTCAACGTGAATTCCGCCACAAATACGGACGTCGTCCTCCCAATAGGTGGAGTATCATACGTTGGTTTCGTCAGTTCCGTGACACAGTGTGCCTTTGCAAAGGCAAAAGTTCCAAGCGGCAGCGTGTGCCGAAGAGAATTAGCAACGGATTCAACAAGCGTTCGTTCGCTGTCCGAGAAAATCAACTCGACAAACTAGCCGGGAAATGCAAATCCCTCAATCGACGGTATATACAGTGTTGCGAAAGCGACTGCTGTACAAACCATACAGGTAACAGCTTGTACAGGCTCTTACCGAAAGGGATAAGAGCTGAGACGTGATTTCTGCGCGTTCGTTCTTGTACAGAACGAGGTAGACGATGCCTTCATGTCTAAGCTGGTTTTTGGCGATGAAGCGACGTTCCATACAAATGGTAAAGTGAACCGGCACAACGTGCGTAGGGGTCAACGGGGTCAGGAGCTTCCAAACGAAACCACCGAACACAAGCGCGCTTCTCCCAAAGTGAACGTGTTTTGAGCTGTATCCGAATACACTGTTTTCGGCCTTTTTTTTTTAACGAGCCCACTGTTACTGGAATCCGATATTTGGACATGCTCACAGAGTGGTTGTTTCCTCAGTTAGAAGAGGAGACGGGGGACTTCATTTTCCAGCAGGATGGTGCGCCACCCCATTGGCACCTAGCTGTTCGTGGATACCTGAACGAGACGTTGCCGCAACGCTGGATTGGTCGAGTAGCAGCTGGTGACCAGGATCTTCATCAATGGCCTCCAAGAAGCCCGGATCTTACCCCGTGCGATTTTTTCTATGGGGGTACATAAAGGATCAAGTGTTTCGTTCGCCATTGCCGGCTAACATTGACGACCTCAAAACGAGAATTACGGACGCCATCCAAACNTGCCGGCTAACATTGACGACCTCAAAACGAGAATTACGGACGCCATCCAAACCGTAACACCGGGTGTTTTTTTCCCCAGTACACAAGAATCTACAACGGGAACTAATTTAGTTTTTTTTACACTCGGTGGAAACTATTGGCGTTTAAAGTATACTGTAATTATATCCACGAGGGATCAAGCAGGACTTGAGAAAATTCCCATTTCTCCGCGCGAACGGGGCACCGCATAGTTCCGTTTTGCGCGGAGGGAAAGAGTATTTATGAATGCCAGATAGTTTTCGTCTTTATTCTCTCTAACTCTGGAGAGTTAAGCGGAATCGAGGGTTGAATTTCGCGGCTGGCGGGGAGGGTGGAGCCAGACACGGATACGGAAGAGTACGAGAGAGAGGATGCGATGCGCGCAAGGGTGGCAGCAGGTTTCAAGCATTCCCTAAACGCGTTATCGAGCATCGCGCCGCAAAGTCTGAGAGAAACGACTGAGATTAGGGGGTCCGCGTCCGAACGTCGTCGAGCTAAGGGGTGGGCCCCGTTGACGAAGGGGGTGGGAATGGGGATCGAGGGACGGCTGGAATTATCCGGGCCATAAAGTGGCGCGCTGGAGGAAAGTGCCACTCCAGCAGGGGAAGCGCGCGGCCGGTTAAAAATAGAACCACTTGAAACGGATCCTGCGCCTCACCGGCATGACTACGCACGTCCTGCCTGGATTACTGCCGCCTCCATGCGTCGCTATCGCGTTGCTTAGCTCATTTTTTCCCCCAGGCAGAAAAAGAGGGGGAAAATCGCGTCGATGAGCTTTATGGCTACGTAGGTGGCTACCTTACTGCACGTAACGTCGCACTCCACTCATCTTTATTATCTATAATCAAAATCATACGCCATAAAGACAGGGGGTTTAAACTAAGCATACTTAAATTTTACGTACACTGTTCAATATTATCTGAACGTAAGTAATTATTGATATCCAAGCGCTTGCCAACCTAACAACGTGCCACCGTTCCGTTACATTTCCCTTAAAACTTCCTAAATATTGTCAACATAAATACGCCAGGCTATCGAAAAAAGTTTATTTACTCTTTCTTTATAATTTTAATGTTTGATTAATGTACATTTCGTTTCAAGCTGGAGGTAGCATTTTCAGTTTAACAAAAATGATAAATCCAAATTTTTGAGTTATTCACGACAAAATCAAAACACAATTTCCACAAAGAAACAGTGTTACGTACAATATTTTACTACTCAGCACAACAGTTAACTCTATTTTCGTCGCACACATACGTCCAATACCTACTACACTGCACTCATCNTTTTACTACTCAGCACAACAGTTAACTCTATTTTCGTCGCACACATACGTCCAATACCTACTACACTGCACTCATCAGTCGAGTAGAGTAGAGATTAGTATTTCAATGCACTTTTTAGACCCATTAGTTGATAACATTTTCAAATGTTTGCGTGGACATCTCGAGTATTCCTCTGCAATGAGAGGGACCATCAATATTCGCGCAGACAGCAGANTTTCAAATGTTTGCGTGGACATCTCGAGTATTCCTCTGCAATGAGAGGGACCATCAATATTCGCGCAGACAGCAGACTTGCCACGATCACACAAACTACCTTTGTCCCGAACTACTAACTACTACACCATATGTATACAAAATTTTGAACTGGCTCCTTGGCCACGAAATCTCAAGAACTGGCGCCAGAATGAGTTGCATTCCCTCAGCAGCATTTCAAATGCTCTGCAGGGTGACCCTTCTACATTTCATATGCAAAAAGGGGCGTCTGGATGTCCCTCGGTTAGAAATGCGATAAATACCCTCCTCGCAACCTTGATACCGACGTCATTGCTTCACTGCATACAACAAGCAGGCAGGAGATTCCTCGTGCATCAAGCCGCGCGCTAATTACATCGAGTCCCATCATTCCGACTCATTCCCAAGTATGCACGTCTAGTATGAGCCGCAAGCTGGAAACACTTCAAGACGACGAGTGACTAAGTATGCATATGTAAGGTATTACTGTGATAAACCTTAAATAAAATGTTGGCATGGAAATCGCTTTACTCATAAGGTGCTATCCATTGGCAATCAACTGAAGACCACATACAGTACCAATTGCACAATACAAATGGCTAAAGTGACAACGTAAAAACTTCACTGCAACAAGTGACATACATGGAGTTTGTGGCCAGAACCAAGTGCTTAAAAGGACCATGCAACGAGCTGGATGGAAGAATAACGAGTGTTAAGAGGAAGATCAGTAAGCCACGGCGTCGTGTTCGTGAAGAATCGCCACCCAGGCTCAATTGAACGGGGTCGTCTGGTTGGACAGCACGAAGCCGGATGGTCGGCTCATCGTATGGTCATTCATCCTGGCCGTGCAGTCCCACTGTGACACCGTGTGTGCAGGCGTGGATACGTACACGCCATACGCGACGTAGAGTAGGTGCTGGTCCTCATGCCAGACGCACTACAGATAGAGAAGATCATCGTATCCGCCGACGTGTAGTAGCAGAATGTGGTACCACATTCAGAGAGATGCTGCGGTCAGTGGGGCCTGCACTGCGTTTGCTGGTCTCAACAACAACCATACACAGCTGTTTGAATGGGGCTGGCCTACATGCACGGTTTGCCTTTGACCCCTCGGCATCGTGCGGCACGCCGCCAATGGTGCCAGGAAGGTCAACATTGGGCAGAGGAATGGCGACGTATTGTGTTCTCCGATGAGTCTCGCTTCAATCTTAATGCAGATAAAAGTCGCAGCAAGGTTTGGCGTCGCACTGAATCGCGNTGTTCTCCGATGAGTCTCGCTTCAATCTTAATGCAGATAAAAGTCGCAGCAAGGTTTGGCGTCGCACTGAATCGCGAACGCTGCCATACGTCCCGGACACCACCGGGTATTACGATATGGAATGCCATCAGTTATGACTCCAGGTCCCGTCTCGTGGTTGTTGAAGGCGCGGATACAACGCAGCAATGTGCCGATGAGATTCTGCGGCCCCATTTTCTGATAATTTTTGCACAGAATACCCATGCAGACAGATAACGCTTGTCCCCATACAGCTCGCATCACCCAACAGACTCCACGANTGTTCTCCGATGAGTCTCGCTTCAATCTTAATGCAGATAAAAGTCGCAGCAAGGTTTGGCGTCGCACTGAATCGCAAACGCTGCCATACGTCCCGGACACCACCAGGTATTACGATATGGAATGCCATCAGTTATGACTCCAGGTCCCGTCTCGTGGTCGTTGAAGGCATGGAGACAACACAGCGATGTGCCGATGAGATTCTGCAGCCATTTCTGATATTTTTGCACAGCATACCCATGCAGACAGATAACGCTTGTCCCCATACAGCTCGCATCACCCAACAGACTCCACGAAATGTGAACACCTTTCCTTGGTCTGCAGGTCTCCAGATTTGACTCATATTGAACACGTATGGGATAGGATGGGGCGACGTTTGCAGCATCGACAACCACCTGCCAAACACTGACTGATATACGCATGCAGTTGCAGGAAGCATGGTGGAATGTGCCTCAGGACACTATCCACCACCTGTATGATGGAATGCCTCGTCGCATCGCTGCCCGTATAGCCACGAGAGGCTCTACTCCACGTTAAACGTGTGCTTTGTGGCAGCTAAACAACGCTCTCTCTATGCGTGAAAGACTAACCGCTACTCATTTGAACTATCATCTCTCAGCCTGTGATGGTTTAATAAGGTTTCACGCAAGGAAAGAGGGTGCATAGGCCATTCACGGTTACTTCACACTTTTCTGAAGCCCTGCTAAAGTTCTACTATTGGTTACCGATTACGTATCCTTCCGCTACATGAAACACACACACTGTCATGTGACTTCTACGTTTTAACTGTCAAATGCTTTGTTTACTGTTTACAGCTGTTCAAAGAATTCTGTCNCATGTGACTTCTACGTTTTAACTGTCAAATGCTTTGTTTACTGTTTACAGCTGTTCAAAGAATTCTGTCATATTTTAAAGTATGAATGCTTACAATTTAGGTCATCTTTATGACATTTTAACAATATATGTATTAAAGATAGTTCTTACGGTTATTATTTTACATTGATAACAGATTTTTTATAGACGATATAGCACATTACGTATCTAATACACGTTAAAATGATCCCGCGACTGTGTTTAACCCTGTTACAACTGTGGGGGAAAGAACTGTAATATTTATCCCCTTGTTATTGATATGTGTTGGGTTATCGTTAAAATGACGGCTTCAGTTGGATTACTTATTAAAACGAAGGAGCAACCAGTCCAACGAAAAATACAGTAAATTTAAGCATACAACTCGTGTAGCTTATTTTTTGTACGTATCAGCCACAAACTTAAAATATAGCGGTGAACATGTACACAAGTAGGCCTACCGTAACTTTTATTCCGCTCATATTGTTTGCATAAGTACTTAGTTTTTACTAGGTTTATTTAATTATTTATTATGATTTTTTCTGGCTGGACTATGTAATTTGTCGGGATTGTGGCAAACATTCAAATCACAGAAACGTAAGCAAGTTACACAATTGAATTTTAAACACCTAGGACAAAGTTACAAAGTTGTGATAAATAAACAGACATGACTTTCAAATAATTAATTTCGTCATAAAAACAGTGCACGGTTACAAAAGGATAAATTTCGCAGGTCCGATATTTGCAATCACACAACGGAAATGCNCGTCATAAAAACAGTGCACGGTTACAAAAGGATAAATTTCGCAGGTCCGATATTTGCAATCACACAACGGAAATGCAACAATACCCTCTCACACGCAGCGATCATGATACACTTACAGTGTATTTATTGCTGCCGTGGAAACGCAGGCTTATCACAACACAGTAGCTTGCCTGGGTGGGTTTAAAAAAAACGCAACGTGTACGAGCTTGATGTGGTAATTTTTAAGTATTTTTTTCGCAGGAAGAAAAATTAACACTTCGTTCGCAACAAGCAACACGAAATGTCGTGTCGCCACTTCTGCCAACTTCAGATGTATGACCGTACTGCCATCACATCTAAATATATTATAATAAGTGTTCAAACCTTAAAACATCTTTTCAGTTGTAAATTAAAAGTTCAAAAATCATTATTTTGGTTGTAATATACTGTATATGGAATATGCTAAAAGTGAAAACATGTATAATTTTCCTGCCACTACTAGTGGTGCGAAACTTCCAGAGAGAAAGAGAGAAAGATAAAAAGAGAAAAAGAAACAGAAATAAAGAGAGAGAAGGAAAGAAATAGAGAAAGAGAGAGAGAGAGAGAGAGCGAGCGCGACAAGCTCCGCTCGGCCTATTCAATTTTCTTTCTCTGACAAAAAAACACCATGTCACTAAGGCCTACGCACCGTAATTTACGCTGATATTTTTAACTGTAACAATGAAATATGTTTCCATAAGTGCTACCTAAACTTGTAATATTTCAATAGGCAACGTTTAGTTTACGCATAACATTTCAAAAAACTAGGTTAAAACAATATTTTAACTTTGAAATATTTCTTACTAGTCGTTGCCACCACATTCCTGCTCTTGCTGTTTTTTCTCTTATTGAATACGAAATAAATACTTTAAGTTATATAAGATACTAAGTTAAAGTTTCATTTATTCAAAAATATAATACTTTTAATCACAGTGTTATCTGTGTGAGCTGTCAGCTGACATAATAAATAATAACATGCATTAAAATATTTGAATTTAATAATTTCACAGAACCCTCTCATTTCCCTGCACCAATCACGAAAACAGGTCTGGCCTTGAAAAGGGATTCATTATAGCGTGCAACGACCTGCACGTGATGTTGGGCCCGTACCGGATGTTCTTATCAGTTAGGCCGGATGTTCTTATCAGTTGGGCCGGATGTTCTTATCAGTTGGGCCGGATGTTCTTATCTGTTTGTCAGCTGACACTGACACTTGTGGTATACAAGTTATTTAAAAAACAGGTTGACATGTTTCTCCTAGCGTGATTTTTCAAAGGTTTGTTTCAAAACATCCGAAGAAACAGTGAACTGACTATAGCTATTTCCATACCCAGGAGGGTACCGGATTAACGAGATTGGAAAGCAATAAAAACTGTGCAAGTGGCAAGTCTGCAAAGCGGTTAGTTATTGCCAAAAATCGTGTTCTAAATATGTTAACAAAAGGCGAAAATACTCGCTGGAAGTGTACTGGATGTGTACCTGGTCAGTAGTCTGTTACTTCGCTAACACACTTGCCGGCGCCATTTTTGAGAAGACTAGGAAAAAACAATCAATAAATAAAACCGAGAAACTGCACGCCGATGCGTAACAACATAGCGATGAAGAAGATAAGAATGGCGTTTTCAGTCCGGAGGCATACTGTGGTCGACTACACTCTACACTAGAATTTTGCGAGATAGTTCGAGGTTGCCTTCTATAATATGACTAAGAGGAAATCTTTCCGCACACTTGATCTTGGCGACTAGTCAGTAGCGTTCCGACGGAGTAGTATTATGGAACGCCAAAATGAAGAAAATGATTATGAAGTCTGAAATACGTCTTTACCAAAGATAGTGAGTAGGAAATACCAACGTCGGATAATACATCTGGTTAGCAGTGGCTCAAATGATACAAGTATACGATCACAATCCAAACCATCATACAAATGAAGGGAAAAAATTGCGCGTGATAATCACACCACAGAAAGAAAAAACCGGTTGGACATTAGCATTCAGAATCGGATAGTTAATTTTGTACTTATTGTGCAGTCTTCAACGGAAATACCGGGCTATAATTTTTTAAAAATAATTTAGCTTCCCCGGGGCATAACGACGTTAAGCCTGAAGTAAGCAGTTCTAACAAGTGGCGGGGGTGATGCGCAGAGCTTCCCCGTCGATAAGCCGCGGAGATTGCCTGACTGGCAGCAATCGAACTCTGAAGCGCGTCGCAAACAAGAAAGTTACACACATTTATTATCGGGGGCCCGCTTTATCAGCCGTAAGGTTAACATTAATATCACTGCTCACGACTCTCTGATGCCTACCATTACACGGGGATGAGCATTTCAAAACACGCGCACGCAACATGCTAACGTGCCCGACGCTTGTGGTTGCGTGCCGCCGCGGCTGCCTGGAGTAAGCACGTTTTAACATACACGCTTCCACGAGAACGTAATAACGAAGAGCAGGGGGTCTCGTAAATATGATCCCACGTTCGGGCACACGCAATGTGTACGGAAGTGATGGAGGAACTTGCTACAAAACAGCTATTCTCGATAACTTGGCGCGGAAAATACGTCCTCGTCCTACGGCTTGTGCTAATATATAAGTCTTTTTTGTAAATTGAGTTTGCGTGAACTTACGTACAAAGTACAATAATAAAATAAGACAAAATTATTGCGATAATTCANAATAAGTCTTTTTGTAAATTGAGTTTGCGTGAACTTACGTACAAAGTACAATAATAAAGTAAGACAAAATTATTGCGATAATTCATTGTTACACCTTAATACGAAATTGAAGAAAGGAATGCCTCTGCCGCATCTTGTTCCTATAACTGCAGTTAATGTCTACGGTGATATGCCGAGGTNTTGTTCCTATAACTGCAGTTAATGTCTACGGTGATATGCCGAGGTATGCTGGTCTATCCAAACCAACCCTGCTTGATTAAATAGTAGGTTGCATAGTAGCTCTAAACTGGTGGCACACTTGACTGGGATGAAATCGATACAAATAACTGAGTATTAGTCTCTATCCAGACTTGCTAATCTATCCTTTTCGGCACAACACAAGCGTATGTTTTTCAGTGGGTGCTTTAAAGTAGCTTACTTATTACTCTAAATGTACTAACTTTACCTCCCCTTTTTTTGTTTCAATTCACCATTGCTATAAAAATTCCTTTCTGGCCGTATCGCTAAGGCGTTACGCTCATTTGACGGAGTAATTGGGAGCGGCAGTGGTTTGCGCATTACTCAATTTATGAGTAATTACCAGTTCTGATAAATGCAAATAGTTTGCAGTTAAAAGCCCTGCTTCGGATCTACTTTTCCTTCACCAATAAGTAATACGAACATTTCCATGGAACCCTTTCAATTTATTCAACCCCCTTTGCTAAACTTTAGTATCGTTTGCACAAAAATAACAGGAATTAAATTAAGTAAATTGTGTCCTCAAAATGTAAACGTCATACTTTTAATACAACGTTAAGGATATTTTTCAAATGTTGATATGACAAGTGTTCAGTTAACCAAGAAACACCTGCAGTATTTCGGAGTCTAGCATGATCACTGAAAGACCGTTCCCGCCTGAAGTAAGAACANTTAACCAAGAAACACCTGCAGTATTTCGGAGTCTAGCATGATCACTGAAAGACCGTTCCCGCCTGAAGTAAGAACAACATGGATGAAACGACACCGGAGTTACGCGATCAGCATGGAGGTGAGTGGGACAAATAGTACATATTAAAGGACTCTCGCGGACTTCGGACAGTCACAGCACGTCGGAAAATACGAGGAGCTGCTTAAAACAAGTGCCGGAAGAAATAACGAACCTTTGGCGTTGTGGTGTTGCGTTTTCCCCACGAAAATTCATCAGTGACGAAGAATGATAAAAAAATACCTTTACGAAAGCTGTGTAGAACTGCGCTATTTATGAAAGGAAAAATATGTAGGCCTTGGCCGCGGGAAGAAGGTTGCATCTGTGAGTANAGGAAAAATATGTAGGCCTTGGCCGCGGGAAGAAGGTTGCATCTGTGAGTATACAGCTGATATCTTAGTGTGTATTCTCGGCAAAAGCAACTGAATGCGATATTTCGTAAGTTAAATACGTTGGAATAATGTTCGAAGTAGCCCCCTCCCCCCATACCTTGCCAACACTTCCCTTAATACAGTTGACTTGTTTGCTTACAATCGTTTGTTGCGCGCTTTTACATTGAGCCATTATATTTTTTAATGGATTTACAGTTAGTCGAGGTGTCAAAACTGTCTAGTCATGAAAATTAATGTCGAATTGAGAAATTAATTTTTTAATTATATAAAATAATAAATTATGTATTAAATATTTAAGTTATTACTTTATGCAAGTAGGTTAATCGGGGTCGGCGTAAACATACGTATTAAACCTGGTTTTCCCTAATAAAGATAGAGTGGTGTTTGATGACTGCGTCCGTCAGAGTTATGNTAAACATACGTATTAAACCTGGTTTTCCCTAATAAAGATAGAGTGGTGTTTGATGACTGCGTCCGTCAGAGTTATGTTACTCCGCTGCTGAACGCCTGTGGTCAGATGGCACGGAGCTAAGATACGTAGCAGTTAAAAACAATCCAATCAGCAAAGTGGATTTGAGCTAGAGTGTTTTGAAAAATAAAACTTTACATGATATATTTTCGAGAAAATCTGGTGTCCCTAGTTACAAAGGGTTCGAACGCGGAACAGTGTAGACCAAAAGCAGCGTCTAGATGACCTTGGAAATGGAAGTCGTTAGGCTGTCTCATCTTATGGTAATGACAGCACCGGAGGTTGTTTCGTCTTAAATCCGGAAGAAGTAGACACAAATTAAATGTTTATAGGGTGTGAGATGTGAGACATGGCTATAGAATATGGCTGTAACCGGCGTTTTAAGTTCAAAAACGAGACACCGAGTGGGCGCGAGTACATGGACCACATAAACACTCATGCATCCACTTCATTAACATTTATATTAAAAATAAATTTTAAAAAACTAGAATATGCTTTTTTAACACTAACACAATGCTACCATATAAACATGTCGAGTTTTTAGTTAAAAGGGGGTAGTGCATTAAACTTATTACAGATAATTCTCCTGCGTAAGTAATTAGAAGGCAGGACTGTGACAAGCTAAGTGTAATTACGCCATGCACTTTCTTTATTTTCTTTTCTGCACTGCCGTCAAAGGGGCTGAGTAAAATACGTGGCTTGTGCAAACCTTCGTACTCAATTTCCTAAAACGAGTGTCCTTCAGTCATGAACTTTGTGAAGTGTCGCGGAAGTCATTTCTCTGCACTTGAAACGAATACCAAATAGGAAAACACCCCGATACAAAGATCTCGAGTCTTGAGATTGTTATGCGCACTTCGCATAACGAAGGACCCGCCGCGCGTTGGAAAAAACAGAGCGTCAGGTATGAAAGGGATAAAGAACAGCAACTGGGAGCAAGTAGCAATATAAAAGTGCCTCAATGGCGAGTAAATTTACTTTTTTATTTGCACTTCGCGCCGAGGGTTCCAATATGCAGAAAATTACCTCGTTTCCAGTCACTCCATTCCCATTTACAGGAGAGAAAGGCTCAAGGGACTGGGAGGAAATATTCGCCAGTTCAACCTCCTCGTAACTGCTCCCCCCACCCCCTCGAAAACTTCTCTTTCCTACACCCGCAAGAAATCCACTAAAAGTCAAAAAATTGGAAAAGGAATCAAGAGGGAGGGAAAAGAACAAGCGCTTGAAAAAAAAATCCCTCTCGGATTCTAGCACGGCAGGCGCGACGTAAAAACAGATGTCCCACTCGCAGCTACTCCTGGAGGATTGTGGGAGCAGATGTTTGACAACGGCGAATTCTGGCGCATTCGTCCCGTGCCGCGAGGATGGGTTCACAACTGAAAAAATTATGAGTGAAATCTAAAGCTCTTATCGCCGGTCGCACACAGAGAAACAACGATCCACAGCCCAGATGATAACTGTATTTTAATTCCAAACAATGAAAACTCGCAATAAACATGTCCCAATCTGCGTTTCGTCACATTATGTTCAGGACTGAAAACTTACTGAAAATATACATGCACTACTTATTGCCAACTTTTATTTAAGATATAAAATATATGGAATCATCTCAATGTTTTTTTGGACAACTCCTTTAGTACCTTAATAAATTGCGCAAATATAGCAACTTTAGTTTCAGCAAAATTTTACGACGGGCTGAAGCAGAACATTTTTGTATCGTGTTAACAGATGAAGGTGGTGAAAAACAAAAACTACGAATATTTGTCAACATTACAATGAAAAATCTTTTACATTCGGGAATCTCCCAAATACTCTTTCCCTTTCCAGGGATATTTTTTTTAATAAGAGGGCCTTAGTTTTTGACTTGAGTCTTGAACTATAACCCCTCCCCCCAACTTAAATTTTTTTTAGCGCTACTGTTGCTGCTGGGGTATAGCTCGTTCATGTTTACTTCCTACTTCTGTGAAGCCATGCTAAAGTTCTACTTTCAGGCTATTCCTCCACCCCATGCAAAGAAAGCTTAACGAAGTCTAAAAAAAACATTATACGACGGTTATTCGTAAACTAAGGTACGATTTCTTATAAAACATAAACCATCACAGATTTTTACAAAAAAATTGGTTGTCTGTAAAGTCGGTTTACTGACGATAGTTGAACGTGACAACGTCTTAAGAAAATACTGATGGAATGGTAGCATTTTTCAAAAGAAAATTTTAATTTCATTTGTTTAATAGATTTGTATGTATATAGAGAAGGAGGTAATTGGAAATCACAATGAAATTGATCAAGTGAGATTTATTTGTACGCATAAATACAATTATGTCAATTTTTTTTTTTCAATTTAATAGTTTTTACAAGTATAAATGTGCGTTGAGCAATTGTTTTACAACTTTTAAACATGTGTAATATTTAATTTCTTACAATCTGTGTTATTCTGTTGAGAATAGGACGATGATAGGAAAAGTAGGAAATGAAAGGGAGTGTTTCGAGTTTAATGTGTCTTGAAAAAGTCAAATCGATGGTGGTGCCTCCTAGTGTTGTTGAGTTATTAACGTCTGATGCACAATCGACATTAAACATGTCTTTCATGAATTTGATGAATGTTTTTTCGCTCGTTCCGCGCTCTCGCTTGCACTTCAAGCCTTACATGGAACGCCTCAGAGCGAGGTAACGCCGCATGAGTCATGTTTTTTCGTGCGTGCAGCCGGCTCTATCGAATTATAAGACGTTGTCACGTCAAAAATTACACCAAAGGGACACGGCACCGTATACCTTATATATAGTGGTACTTCGCACTTTTTGAACCAAACTTGTGAAAAATCACCCCAATGCATGGCGTATCTGGTTGTATCCCGAATATGTTACGGAAGAATATAAAAGTACACCATTTTTTGTCAAATTGAATTTTTGCTTATATTCAATCTATAAACGATAATATTTCGTTTATAATCAATACGAATAAAAACAGAGAGAAAACAGATGTGTTCGTAATGCCCAGTAAGAAATAGTTCTCGAGTAAAATAATATTATTGTACTGAGTGCGCACGCATATGGTGCCGTGTTCCTATATCATACATATATTTATTTATAATATTATATATATATATAAAGTCTATTCAAGGTTTCTTCGGATGTTTTGAAACGAACCTTTGAAAAATAACCCTAAAAGTAACATGTCGACCTGTTTTTTCAATAACTTGTATACCACAAATATATAACACTGTGATTAACTTTAAAGAATTGTATTCTTGAATAAATGAAAACTTTAACTAAGTATCTTCTATAACAATATTAAAAACAGTAAGAGCAGCGATTATTTGGCAACGACTAGTAAGAAATAGTTCACAGTTAAAATATTGTTTTAACCACGTTTTTTGTACCATATATGTAAATTAAACGTTGCCTATTGAATCTCTATCTCTATCTATATCTCTATCTCTATCTCTCTCTGGAAGTTTCCTACCGCTAGTCGTAGCAGGAAAATTATACATGTTTTCAATTTCAGCATATATTTCATACTTACTAAAGCAAAAATAATGATTTTTGAAATTGTAATTTCCAAATGAAAAGAGATTTTAATGCTTGAATACTTATTATAACATACATATTTAGATGTGATGGCGGGAGGGTTACAAATCCGAAGTTTACAGAAGCGCCGTCTGGCGAGTGTCGACTTGACATGGCGTGTTGCTGTTCAACACAGCGTTAATTTTTCTTGTTCCGAAAAATAATACAAATTACCACATCAAGTTCGTACACGCTGTGTTCTTTAAACCTACCTAGGAAAGTTACGATGTTGTGATAAATCAGAGTTACCATAGCAGTAATAATATACTGTAACCTGTGTCGTGACCGTTGCATGGGAAAGGGTGTGGCTGCATAGTGGTCGTTATGCTGTGTGTCTGTGTGTGTGTGAGTGCAAATATTGGACGTGCGAAATTTATACGTTTTAACTGTGAACTGTTTTTATGACAAAGTTAATTATTTCAATGCACGTCTGTTTATTTATCACAACCTCGTAACATTGCCCGAGGTGTTTTAAAAACAGTAGTGTAACGTGCTTATGTTTCTGTGATTTGAATGTTTGCCACAATCCTAACAAATTACTAAGCCCAGCCCAAAAATTTCTAATAAATAATTAAGTAAACCTAGTAAAAACTAAGTATCTATGCAAATAATATGAGCGGAATAAAAGTTACGGTACGCCTATTTGTGTATATGTTCACCACTATATTTTACGTTTGTCACTGCTATGAACAAAAAATAAGCGACACGAGTTGCGTCTTTGAATTTACTGTCTCTTTCGTTGTTGGACTGGTTGCTCCTTCGTTTTAGTACTTGTTAAAACTGAGGTTGTTATTTTAACGAAATACCCCAATACACATCAATAATAAGAGGTTAAATACTATAGTTCTTTCTCCCACAGTTATAACAGGATTAAACAGAGTCGCGGTAATATATATATATTATATATATATATATATATATATCGTGCATAACAAATATGTTAACAATGTAAAATAATAACTGAAAGAACTATCGTCAATAGANATATATATATATATATCGTGCATAACAAATATGTTAACAATGTAAAATAATAACTGAAAGAACTATCGTCAATAGAGACATTGTTAAAAAGTCATACAACTGACCTAAATATGTTTATAGGTCTAAATTGTAAACATTCGTACGTAATGGTTTTTGAAATATGACAAATCTTTGAACAGCTGTAAACAGTAAACAAAGCATTTGACAGTTAAAACGTAGAAGTCACATGACATTGTGTGTGTTTACATGTGGCGGAAGGATACGTAATCGGTAACCAAAAGTAGGACTTTAGCAGGGCTTCAGGAAAGTGTGAAGTAACTGTGAATGCATTATATATATGTTTATATGTGTATGTGTGTACACACACATATACATGTGTGTGTATACACACATGACCTAAAGACTAAAGCCTGTTCGAATGGATCATTTATTTTATTAGTAATTTAGTATTTATTAGCGTTCAATTAGGGCGCCGTTGATAGTCATTTGTTCAAAGATGGTTGCGATTAGGTTATTTAATATTTTAGTAAGTTCCGTTATGTACCAAAAAATGAATACTAAAATACCAAATACGTCATCATTTTAGTCAACTAATTTTGGTCACGTGAAGTTTTTAGTAAACTAAAAGTGCCAATTCGAAAACGGCCTAGGTCTATTCCGGAGGANACTAATTTTGGTCACGTGAAGTTTTTAGTAAACTAAAAGTGCCAATTCGAAAACGGCCTAGGTCTATTCCGGAGGGGCACAACTGTCCTTGAAAGTGTAGCTAAAACAGACATTCATTGCAAGTAACTAAGGTTAATTCTACTCAGGTTAGGAACAATACGAGATCTCTTACAGGAGAGTTTGGCATATGAAAAATTTCCGCCACTAGGTGCGCAGTGTTCCAAAAGGTAACTTTCAATTAAAATTCTAAGCTACGTCAATAATAAAGGTGAAAAATTGTAGTCATGTACGAAATTATTTTATATTATTTGATTTACGATTTATGCAATTATCCTGTTTTTTTAACGTAGGAAATAGAGAAAATGTGGTACACACGAGACACTAGCGCTTACCTAGTGGCAACAATTTTTGGTCGGCAAACTTTAAAGATTGATCTTACCAACCTGTAGTAGATGTAACCCTACTACAGGATGCTCACTGTAAACNCGGAACAACCACGAGATGCAGCACGGCATGGCGCCCATCGAGCTCGCCGACTCCGCGCTGCCCACCATCGACCGCGTCTTGCCTGCCGCCAACACAACGCACGCAGTCACGTCAGTCAGTGCACACCTAGCACATGCCTTCGAACTAGAGAGCGGGCCTTTCCACTGGCGCGTGTTCGTGCGAGCAAGTTCACCTCACACGTGTCCGCTGTTCCCACCATACACTAAAGATGAGGTAGAGNCTGGCGCGTGTTCGTGCGAGCAAGTTCACCTCACACGTGTCCGCTGTTCCCACCATACACTAAAGATGAGGTAGACCGATCTCGCTGGCTGCGCACAACCTACCTCCGTGTCCAGACAGTCCTGCCAACACGACTAGTTAAAACGGCANAGACCGATCTCGCTGGCTGCGCACAACCTACCTCCGTGTCCAGACAGTCCTGCCAACACGACTAGTTAAAACGGCATGTTTTGGATTTTAGGTAAGAAAATCTGATTTGTAAACAAACGCTTCTAACCAATTTGTAATTCAGTTTGACTAAATTAAAATTCGTAAGAGTATTGTATTCATATAACAGTGGTTGTCATTTAAAAATTAAGATATAAACACAAATTGTTGACCATGTGACTGACAGTTGAGTTCCATTGGGGTAGGTCGATGCTGGGTACATGCGCAGAAGACGAATAAGCGGTCTACCTCATCTTTGGTCTTTGGTTAAGCTTCTTTGATAACCCAGCTCATGGACTCAAGGCCGACCGCCCCAGACATGCTTGACACGCACCAAGCAAAGGTTTCTTTCTCACTGACCGCTCCCTACTCTGACGTCACACATGACGCCGTGCTCGCCGAACAGGAGGCAATTGAAAGGCCGCTTAGGAGAATATCTTAAGGTCCTATTTATTTATTTATACACAAGATATCCAGCCAAAGGCCGGTTTACAAATTTGCGTATTTTAGAAACTAAGCACAAGAAATTAAATACAATACATTATCAGAAAAAACCGATGAAAGACATACAAGAATATAAGAAATCATGTGACTTACTAGCTAAACTTACATTATAGTTATCATACTTAAATGTATATGGCCTTAATAAAGTTAACAAAAATAAGAATTATAACAATTATGGGGGAGGGGGGGGATAAAAAAACCACACAGAATATAGAAATATGAAAAGAGTGTGACATAGAGTAGCTGGATTAGGTGAATTTTACTTGTTGAACCCAAGAAGCTCTAACACCTTAACATAACAAATAGAGTCAATGTTTTTCAAACCCTTTGACATGTCATTCCACAAGGCAGATGCGCATTAAACGAAGGACTTTTCATATGTTGTGGTGGTGTGACGCAGAATTATGAAATTGCGTTTGTTACGTGTGTTGTACTGATGGTGTTGGGCATGTTGAGTGAGTTTGTAATGTAAATAAATTGGTTTTCCTGCCAGGGGTAACTTCTTCATGTGTGTAATGAAATTATATAATCTCCTGCGGTCCATGATCAACCAGCTTGTTCTGCTTGGCTAACGTGATTACGTTTTTTTCTAAATTAAAAGAAAAGCGTATGCCTGTATTTTGAACTTTTTGTATCCGGTAGGCATGTGTTTTGTTCAAGCACATGATAAGTCCACAGCAGTAATTGAAAACAGATAGCACTAATAGGTCGCAGAGTTTAACCTTCAACTCTGCGGGTAGAATATATTTGAACTTTTATAACATTTTGAGGCGATAATATGCGCACTGAATGCTTTTTGATATGTGAGTTGACCAGTCAAGGTTAGCATCGAGCGTTACGCCTAAGTTTCGGTATGATGAGTAGGGTGAAAGTAGTTCATTATTAAAAAATATATGTGTTAATGAAGGTACTTTTTTTAATATATGCTGGTGTTCCTACTATCATATAGGGACATTTTGAGGCGTTTAGCTTAAGTGCGTGTGATTTACACCATTTAACAATAATAATGTCTTCATTTATGTTATCTACTGCAGTTTGCGCTTCCATTGGTGAGCACGAAGTTGTGTGTCGTCGGCATATTGATGGCAAGTAAAATATATTAAGCTATTTCTAAGTGAGTTTGAATACGTGCAAAAGAGTATAGGCCCTAGTATTGATCCTTGTGGCACACATTGAACGACTCCCTGTAAGTCTGAGGTCTGCTTGCCGTTGGGTGTGTTTACTTCTACAAACTGAGTCCTTTACGAAAGATAATTACGGAACCACTCGCATGAGGTATGCGATAAATCTGCCTCGACAAGTATCGACAATAATTTGGGGTGGTGAACCATGTCAAAAGCTTCTGTAAAGTCTTAAAAAAATCATAAATGTAATTTGCCTTCACCCATAGCTCTGTACGCAGTATCTGCTATTTCCTGTAGTGCAGTGTATGTGCTGTGGAGTGGGCGAAATCCCGATTGCCTAATGTAGAGGAAATATTTACTTTCAAGGTGGGAAGCGAACTGTGTATGGATAATTTTTCCAGTATTTTTGACATAACTGGCAGAATGCTTATCGGGCGTAGGTGCTTCACTTCCGTTGGGTTATTCATTTTAGGCAGGGGTAGTATTTTCAACGGTTCCCATGGTTTAGGAACAACCGAGTCTCTAGCAGGCATGTTAATTATATCACATATTGCTTGTAAACAATATGGCGTACACATTTTTATAATTTTTATGTTCAAATTATCAACACCTATGGCATGTAAATTAATGGTATTTATAATTTTATAAATTGTAGTTTCATTTATTTTTGTAAACGTAAAAGTACCAGCTTCACCGTTGTTGTGAACGTCGCACTGAAGCGATGTATTGTTATTTTGAATGGAANTGTAAACGTAAAAGTACCAGCTTCACCGTTGTTGTGAACGTCGCACTGAAGCGATGTATTGTTATTTTGAATGGAATATATGAAATAATCGTTAATTTCATCAGGAATTAGCAGATTTTGAGGTATTGTTCTTGGTTTTCGGCTAACAACGTGGAATTATTTTTAATCCTCCGATGGTTGCTTAGGATTATTTTTATGTAGGTATATCTGCTGCCTGAGAGTAGTTTTGTCTGCTTTTCCGTAATATGTATTTTACTTTATTTCTGTGCTGTTCGTAAGTTTCAAAATCATTTTCACTTCTCGTTCTAAGGAATCGTTTTTTTTTAGCATTTTCTCTTTCCTTTATTTTAAGGCGAATCTGAGTTGTAAACTGCGGGACTCGATTCCGATATGTCCTGACTGTACGCTGTAGGGCATGTGTGACGAAAACTTTTTGTTATGCTGCTGTTAAATTTTTCTACTTCTTTGTCAGGTACTTAAAATACTTCATTCCAGTTAGCACAACTAACGTAGTACACGAATTATGTAGGATAAGTCGATTATAGTCGCGGGAAGTTTTTATCTTGTAGTTTTTCTATGTGTAATTTGCATATCGCATATCAGGTTAATACGATTGTGTTCAGTAAATCCTAGAAGTTCATACTGTCCGGACTGAGATACTTTGCTAGCATTTTTTACAATTATAAGATCAATAAGCGTTTATGTGGTGTTATTCTCGTTGGCTCGATAATTAGCTGTTTGAAACCATAGGCGTTGAAGAATGTCGGTTAAGAAATTTGCTCCCGCATCCAGGTTTTAGTTAATTAATATTGAAGTTCCCTACCGTAATGATGTTGTCATATTTCAGTAAAATCTCGTTCACTAAAGTTTCTAACGATGTTGATTCTCTGTAACAAATATTTGGAGGTTTGTATAGCACTCCGAAAGCAATTTTTTAAATTTCAGCTCTAACCAAAGTTGTTTTTTTGCATTGTCTTCAGATACAATTTANAGCACTCCGAAAGCAATTTTTTAAATTTCAGCTCTAACCAAAGTTGTTTTTTTGCATTGTCTTCAGATACAATTTAGCTGACATCTATTTGCGCAACGTTTAATACCTCGCTAACGTAAATACAAACACCACCTCCAGACTTCCGACCCACTNGCTGACATCTATTTGCGCAACGTTTAATACCTCGCTAACGTAAATACAAACACCACCTCCAGACTTCCGACCCACTCTGCCCTGCCTGAACAATATGTAGCCGGGACTTTTTCCAATTCGGAGGGGATTGCTTGTTTTGACCAGCTCTCAGTTATTGCAAATATATGTATTTTATTACATTCTACAATTGTCTTAATTTCATCAAAATCCCTAATTAAAGATATAACGTTAAAGGTGCCAGTTTTGAAGCTGCTTAGGAGTTGCATGGAGAAGCAACTGCACTTGTGCGCTATCTGTTGTTGGTGACGTGCAGCAAGTGGAGTGTTGCCGAGGCGACACGGACGGGCTGGTCGGAGAAACAGACGCTCGAGATAAATAAAGAAGACATTCAATGTAGAAAAGGACGGCAATGGAGATTCATTAGCGCCAAAAATAATTAATATTGGAGAACCACACATACAAGTTTTTTTCGCATTTAACTTAATCCTAATAACATCGAAAACGTTTTTTTTAAAGTTAAATCAAAGCATTACTATTAAAAACAATGAATTTTCAAAAAGTTTAATGTATAACAAAAAATAACAAATATAAGTAACAGGATAATAAACTTGCATGCCCACAGTTTTTCACACAACAAACATTTCAATAGACACACTGCAGTATAAAAATGAACTTGAATAAGACATTTATAAAAAAAAAATCGTTTACACACAGAACATTAAAGAATGTACAGATTTTTATGATTAACCATTGTGAGTGTTTAAAACAATGCCTCATCAAGTATTGTTGTATTAAATGTAATGATATCAAAATAATTAGCAGACAAATACGATCTATTATCAGGTAAAAAATGCTGGGCATTTTTGATCACAAAAAAACCGGCCGGGCGCACAAAATAATTATTTAAAAGGAGGACATGTCCTCATTTAGCGGGACGTCTGGTATAGGCTGCTCGCGGTAAAGTGAGCACTTTTTGAGGACCTAGTTACTTTTTTATTTCAGCCATTTTTTATTATTTAACTACTGTTTTACATAAATGTCGCCATGTAAGTAATAAACACAGTGTGTATATTCCACCGCACTAGGAAGTTAACGTCCAAGGCTAAAATAAAAAATATTTATTGACTATTATTCCAAATGAGAGGTCTTTCGAAAGTGCTCACTTTTCCGTGAATAGCCTATAACCGTAAGTCCCTCCCAGGTAGAGAAGGGACCCAAGGCCCCTCAAGGCCGGGAAAATGATGACTACACGTTCCACGTAACACGTTTACGTAACCCGGCTATGCCTTAGCTAGTACGTTTCAATGAAACCTATTACGAACGTTATACGTATACGTTCACGTAAAGAAAAACTTGTCAGTGTCAAGCTTGTGCTTGATACGCGACTCTGTCCTTCGTGATCTTACTGACCAATTACTATAGGGACNAACTTGTCAGTGTCAAGCTTGTGCTTGATACGCGACTCTGTCCTTCGTGATCTTACTGACCAATTACTATAGGGACAATGTTGGGTTATCTTCGTTTTTCATAGAATTTTTTTTCCGTAATGTCGTCTGCTCGCGTTTTTAACCTACCACATTTATAATTCTATCCCTTAAATCAGGATGAAAGAATAACGTAAGTTAGGCTAGGCTTTTTTTTAATTCGTAAATATTTGGGAAACTTTACATTACCACAGTTACTTAATTGTGTTTCTCAAAAGTACAAAAATCTTGCATGAAACGGATAATGTTTACCATTATATTTGTTGGTTTTTATTAGTTCATGAAACAATATTTATATATTTTTTCAAGCACATCAATGTTTATTAAAGACGGCTTATTCGCATATGCACGAAAAATTCTTGACATCTACCATGTCATTCTGAAGGTTATGGACATCTCTTAGTTGTTTTTAATCAAATACATACATATGCTGCTTCGCCATACTTCGGCAACCTGTTCTTGCTACATCACAGTTATTATTACAAAAATACGCCTGTACAGCTTGCATTGTCATAGTTTCAATCTAATAAAGCAACAACACTTTTCCCCGAAATTTTTATTCGTCTGCACGATTGCCGTATTTCGTCTTCAAATTTGATTGTAAAATATATTTGATTGGGAAAAATTGACATTCTGACAGGGGTTTAACGGAAAAATCTTTTCCAACTATTATCACACACACTAATATTCTGAAAGTGAGTATTTCTAGTTTCCGGCGAATAATGCNACTTGTCAGTGTCAAGCTTGTGCTTGATACGCGACTCTGTCCTTCGTGATCTTACTGACCAATTACTATAGGGACGATGTTAGGTTATCTTCGTTTTTCATAGAATTTTTTTTCCGTAATATCGCCTGCTCACGTTTTTAACCTACCACATTTATAATTCTATCCCTTAAATCAGGATGAAAGAATAACGTAAGTTAGGCTAGGCTTTTTTAAATTCGTAATTATTTGGGAAACTTTACATTATCACAGTTATTTAATTGTGTTTCTCAAAAGTACAAAAATCTTGCATGAAACGGATAATGTTTACCATTATATTTGTTGTTTTTATTAGTTCATGAAACAATATTTATATATTTTTTCAAGCACATCAATGTTTATTAAAGACGGTTTATTCGCATATGCACGAAAAATTCTTGACATCTACCATGTCATTCTGAAGGTTATGGACATCTCTTAGTTGTTTTTAAAGTTTATGTATGTATACGACGAACGCCATACTTCGGCAACCTGTTCTTGCTACATCACAGTTATTATTACAAAAACACGCCTGTACAGCTTGCATTGTCATAGTTTCAATCTAATAAAGCAACAACACTTTTTCCCGAAATTTTTATTCGTTTGCACGATTGCCGTATTTCGTCTTCAAATTTGATTGTAAAATATATTTGATTGGGAAAAATTGACATTCTGACAGGGGTTTAACAGAAAAATCTTTTCCAACTATTATCACACACACTAATATTCTGAAAGTGAGTATTTCTAGTTTCCGGCGAATAATGCTCCCAACGGCGGAAGAAATAAATACATTTCACTCAATCCACTACCACCTTTACCAGTAAGACCTTGCAAAACAAAACGAAAAACGACAGTAAATATGTATTTTTTATCTGCTTATTTATTATTGCATGGAAATAAATTACTAATGTAAGATATTACGTTAGAAATTCACAAAACGAATATAATATCCAAACTATTAATTTCTACTGTAGACCTCCCTAGTATTATTATCGTCATCATTGCACAGAAAGCGCGTTGTTAATTAATATAAATATCTGGCGTCAAGAGAAAATCATCAGAATTCTTGAAAGTTATACAAACGAAAAATAAGTTCTCGTAAGTAAAATTTATATCTAGGTTTCTAATGCTTAATTTATTCTACGTGAAAATAACGTGCTTATATCTAAATTAACATTTAAACACTAAAGTAATTTAATCACGCTAACCGTCAATACTGGCCGAATTTACGAGAGTACATGCGTTTCTGTTTCGCAGTAAAAAATTCCCAAGAACAGGCGTGTGTGTGTGTGTGTGTGTGTGTTAGAAGGGACCGCTGTGTGGATGAAGTGTTCAAACTAGTTACACACTCCATTTGACGTTTCTCTTCCCCAGACCGGTATTGATCGGGAGGTAGGCGGCTCTCAGCTGTACCCCTCATTCAAATTCAGCGTCCATAAAAACATCATTAATTCCCACACACCGCAACCCTTCTCTCTCCTCCTCCCCGGCCGGCTTTACCCGCACAGCTTCTCACATGCAGGTACCTGAAGCCAGGCGGGGCCACAGTTGACGCCAAGGTCGCAGCTGTTCCGTCGTAAGTCACGAGCATGCGTCCAAGTCGTTTAAGGGGCCAGCNTAGTTACACACTCCATTTGACGTTTCTCTTCCCCAGACCGGTATTGATCGGGAGGTAGGCGGCTCTCAGCTGTACTCCTCATTCAAATTCAGCGTCCATAAAAACATCATTAATTCCCACACACCGCAACCCTTCTCTCTCCTCCTCCCCGGCCGGCTTTACCCGCACAGCTTCTCACATGCAGGTACCTGAAGCCAGGCGGGGCCACAGTTGACGCCAAGGTCGCAGCTGTTCCGTCGTAAGTCACGAGCATGCGTCCAAGTCGTTTAAGGGGCCAGCCTAGTACGATTTTTTTTTTTAAACCACTCAAGGTGTGCGTATGTTCCGACACTGGACTACTTTTCTGCCAATAGCGCTATCAATTCACGCCGTGGATAGGATCTGAGTTAGGGCACTGTTTTTTTTAAACTAGTAGAGGTTTGTTCATTCCTTCCACTCTAGTTTGAACGCAACAATATTATATTACAGTTAGTTAAAATATTTCATTCCTATAAAAATTTGGTCTTTTTGAAAATTCAAATGTAAATAAAAAATGTTCTCACTGTTGTTCATGTGACTTTTGACAGTTGTCTTCAAGCTTACTGCACAGCGACACGAATTTCACGAGTGCCCGAATAATTGGTTTTGTAATTAACAAATAAGAACTGAAGGTGATGTTTATATGAATGCAGACTAACATGAACAATTTTGTAGTAATACATTTTGATAGATTAAAAAAATTCAAAAATTATTTTAATATTTTAACCCTGAATTTTTTTCCCCCTGTTATAAAATTATTTTGATAAAAAAAGCACTATGAAGCAAATATTATTTTTAATTTAGCTTATCACTATGTCTATATATATAGTCGTAGGGCTAATACATGCATACTCTCCTGGAGCTATAAATTATGCTCACAAACTGAATTTAATGAGTCTGGCCCTAATAAATCGCAAATTATAATGGCATATGCCTACAAATATTCTCTTGCTTTACAACCGTACATGCGAAAGTGTGGGCAAACTATGATTTAAGATACAGACCCAACTGAAAAAGAGAAATACTAGCTCTATGATACATAACTTACCTTTAAATGAAAAATGCAAAAAACCATAAATTTACTATTAATTTTTATAAACAAAATATCCTATTCGGAATAGTTCTTGAAGTTATCGTGATTGAGGGTATGCGCTAAACCAATAATACAATGGTTATAAGATAATGAAAAAATATATATGTATACGGTATGAATAATACACACAAACAATATTAAATATTGGTATGAGGAAATTTGCTGTGATCGGTTTTTTATGACTAGGTGGCAGGGTGAGCGGGGTTATGACATTACATGATCCTCAATTTTTAGATTTTTGTAGGCCGATTTGGTATGGGGTTGAGGGGATGGGATGATGAANAGTGAGGAGGGAGAGGTGGTGAAGTCTGGTGAGGTGGTGATGGGGTGAGGGCCAGTGATGGGGTGAGGGATTTTGGGCGGATGAGATGGAGAAGGGTGGAAAGGGTTATTGAAGGGGTGAGGCGGGTGAGGAGGTCAGCGAGGGGGTGAGGGAGGGTTTAGGTGTTGAGGGGGGTGAGGTTGGTGATGGGTGGTTTTGTTTAGCGCGTGGTGAGGGGGTGGATGTTGGTGTGGAGTGAGGGGATGAGTGAGTGCTGGTGTGTGCTAGTTATTACAATTTTTTTTTTGGGTTACAGGTTTTTGTAATGGTGGAGAGGGGTCAATACTCCCCCGATGTCTACCGAAGTGGCTGGTATATATATTTAAGAAATTAAATTTTTTTTATCTAATGGAGTTAAGTTGTGCAACGACACTCTTAACCGATATAATTATTAAAAATCCGAGGTGGTCGGCCGATACTTCTTAAATTTTTGTTAAAATAATTTTTTTATAAAAATTATTTTTATTAAAATATACATATAACATGGCATTGAGCCCTGGCCGTGACGCCTACCAATATGGCGGACGGCACCGACCAACATGGTCACCGACCGCGCCTGTGACGTTACGGCAGGCAACTACTACTGATGCATGATGCATGCCCCCGAAGCCCCGTAAGCCTACTACTGATCAGCCAGAACCCATTTTTGTTCAATAACCAGCTCAGATCTGGAATAACCGCTATGGTGAGAGAGTGAGGGGTGAGCAAGAAAGAGAGATATAGAGAGAGAAAGAAGGGAGTCAAAAGAGAAAAAGTGGGAAATAGAAATAGTTGGAGAGGGAGAGGGAGAGGGAGAGGGAGAGAAAGAGATAGGAAAGAGGGGAGAAAGATAGAGTGAGAGAGAAAGAGGGAAAAAAATGAAAGTTGGAAAAGAGAAACATTGGCAGAGGGAGGGAAATAGATAGAAAAGAGGAGAGAAAGAACGAGTGAGAAAGAGGGAAAAAGAAAAAAGAGAGAATTGCTCTCATTTGTTTGATAATGTAGGTTTAAAAAAGAAGCATTCTTTACTTGAAGATTTTTTGATTGAGGCTTTTGCTAAGACCGTGCGCTCGACGACAGTCGTATAAATGCCTGGTGTTTATTTTTATGTTTGCCGCCGTCCTCAGTGAGACGAGCGCTCAGCAGGGGGTTTATCAGAGCGAGAGGCAGATAGATCCTTTGAGAGGCAGAAGGACAATGCGGCGTGTGGACCCGTCCTGGACATCGTTAGGAGAGGATTAAAGCATGCAAGTTGAAACCGGAGGTGGACCGAAAGTGCGTGCGTATGGGGGAGTCCCGGGCGCTTAGCGCGAAGAGAAGACAATTAGTCGCTCCTCGCCAGACCGAGCGAGCGAACCCGGACTTGTGGCTGGGAACTCCGCCCGCTTCGTACGTGGCCCACTCTGAGCTGAACGTGGAAATCAAGACCGGTATTACGGCCTGACCGACAGAAAGCAACCGCTACTGAACATAAGCCGTTATGAATGCCGCCACACAAATGAACGGTTAGAATGTTTGTAGGCTGTTCGCGATTAATTGAACACTTCCGAAAGCCCTGCTTAGGATCTACTTTTCCCATAATTTCGTATCCTTCTGCCGTAGACCTGATGGCTAGTTAAGTGAAAAAGAGCAATTCCTCGTAACCTAAATGCGCAATTAATATGTGAGTCGTGCAGTTGCAAAACTGGGTATGCGCACGATAACAAAATGTTTAGGAAATGACAAAAACGTGTAACACTTTACGATTTAGATTTAAGATGCTGGTGATTCGGCGATGGCTGTATCTGATGGGCAGAAAGCTTTTAAGTAAATATCACAAATATTGTGCGTGTCTTGTCCGGGTTACTGAACAATTAAGATTGCACTTACCGAGTTTTAAATCTGAAATTAGTTATATACGAGTTTTGCATCTGTAATATTTTAATAAGAGTTGTTGTTGTTGTGTAGTTCCAGAAATGTATGCAACAAGAAACCACAAACCCAGCATATGTTAGTTCTGGAAGAATTATTTAAGTCAGAATTTACATTAAATTTTATTGAAAACTATTTAAAATTTGACCATGAATGAAAGATAGCCGTTACAATCGAATATATAGTTAACTATCAGATGTTAGAGCTAGTGTCTAAGAGAGATAATTTTCCAGTCCACAGTTTGTAACCTAATTTAATCACCTACTTACAAAATACATATGCAAACGTTCCAAAGTATCCAAAATACCGTTTACCAACTGAAATAGTTAAATATCACGGTAACATTTCTTATCACAGTATCTATTTACTATAACACAATACATAAAGTATAATGATAAATAGTACGTTGTAGTAACATAAGTCCCCAAGACTTAGAACGTTCTTTACATTGGCAACTCGCTGTCATCTACTATTTCAAAATCTGAATCTGTCCCTACACAGTTACCTTCAGTAGCATCAACAATCACCTTCTTGTAAAAATCAAGTCCTGAATCATCTCTCTATTGCCCAAAGTGTTTGCCAAGTAGGTTTTCAATGCCTTTCAGCATCGCGTAATTCAGTTTTCTTCCTATTTCTATACTTTCTGGTTGTATGTTGGAGTAACTCTTGCCACGTTTGAAGATGCCTTTTGGTTCCCCTAAGTCAATGGCGTAGTTGACATCGCCTCTTACTAGAGCATTTCCGTCTTTTCTCCGCGTGATGACAATTCTTTGGGCTGGGGAAAAATTTGAAATGCCGCCAAGTTTGTAGTTTCGTGATTTCACTAACAGCTGCTGTTCAACCAACATTTACGCAATCTCTGCCTAGATGTATGACAGAACCATGCCTTGAGAATAGTCCATATAGTCTATTCGCGGTTTCTTAACCATTTTTGAATCAAACCTTTGTAAAAACACTTCATTTATAACGTGTTTAGTCGTTTCCTAAATATGTCATGTATCAAAAGTTTTTGATACTTGTGTTAGAAAGAAGTACCTTATTTTCGGTTAAATTTAACTTTTACATATAGTGTGTCTATAAATTATAATATTTCATGTATAAATAATATGATTAAAGACAGGGAGAAAATATGAGTGTTGGTAAAGCCTAGTAAGAAATAGTTCTTATGCAAAATAATATTACACCGAGTGCGCACGAAAGCGGTGCGTTGGCACTCTGGTGTAATTTTTAATCTTTGTTTGCACGAGGCGGAAGAATATTCAGGAAGTAGAACTTTAGCAGGGCTTTAGAAAAGTTGGAAGTATTCATTCGGGTCAACAATTGTGGATTTCTTTCTCAGCGCCTTTTCCAAGGCGCCCGAAAATGCGACCAGGTGGAATAAATGAGTGGCCAACAACGGGGTAGAAACCTTTATTCCCTTCACAGTGGATGGAGCTTCTTGTGTTAACCAATAGCAGAGCATACCGATTATTGTCAGATTTTCATTTAGACTTCCACGCCCATCAGATATGAGACGGAAGGTGTGGATATCAGTCACATTTGTTGATATTAACCTGTGACGGATAGGTGAAACAGTTTCGTTAAACCCCTTTTGCAAAGTACGCTTCCGTCCACGTTCACATAAAAGTGTTACGTTTGTTCCAAGGTGTTCTTGATGAACCGTGACACACTGTAAAATTGTACACGTACATTTTCCTACTACAGTACGCACCTCGGTCAAGCACTTTCGACAGTATTAGTTATTTTTTTGCATTCAAAAGTTAGTGCTACTTCCCCTACATTATTTTCTCTAAATATGATATTGAAAGCTTTGGCCTTTGCTTTTTGCAAAGTAAGTTTGAAATTCAGTTCTTGTTTCTTGTTTTTTATTATCATTAACTGCTACTTCAATGCGTAATTCATTATCTTTTTCCATTATTTAACATTTAAATTGAAATTATTTTTAAATAAGGCTTTTTTTTTATCTAACATTTAATTATTACAAAACTAGCGTAGGGTAGGGAAATTATAAACACATTCTGCTGTAAAGAATTTAGGAAATAATGCGTAGCACGTATCAGATTGCTAAGCATGTTTGGTTATAAGGTAGCGTGTTCCACTCTCATTCCGGGGGTCGCGTGTTCGAGTCCAGCCGATTGTGGTTGCGATGGTTTTTGCATCCCCACCTAACCTTACCCATTCCCTGCTACAAAAAAAAATTGCTCCCCTTTCATCGGCCGTGTGCCGTTAGCCAGGGGCGCATATAGGATTTTTCTTTGGGGAGGGCCAAGAGGATTGAAGCTTCGCAGTCGCTGACACTAAATTACTAGTAAAATTCCTTATAAATCTTTAATCGGAGTGTTTCAAAAAAATTATAAAAACAAAAATATCTAAACTAATTTTTTAAAATAATTCACGTAATGACATGAGTTTTTTTCATTATTCCAATTTAATTTGCTAAATTCAGAACAACCACGAATACAAAACTTTGATTCTACTCATAGCTGAGCAGAAAATTTGCTGAAAACACCTGAATAATAGTTGTACGTTGTTTTGAATAATTATTTTTACCATTTTTTTTTCGTATAGCTGGCAGGGTTTCAGTTCAGTAAAATTCTAATTTTTTTAAAGCTGTGAGTGGACAATATTAGTTACGTGACGTTCATTTCATGACTGTAGAGCTATAAACATTTTTTTACGCATGCATTGTTACATTCTGCACCATAGACATTCTACAATCCGTGTTAAGATTCTGAACCGTCAACGTTTTGTTATTTTCCATTGCCTAAATTTTTTACTTTCCCCGATTTTCGAGGTTGACCAGAGTCTTATCGGCCCTCCCCTTAAATAATCCACTGCTGTTGGCCAACACACAGAGAATATGAACAAAGACGAGATGACTTATAAGCACGGATAGGAAAATTTAGCGAATTCATTTCAGGACAAGCTAGACGTTCAACGCGTGTATACTAAAGCCACCTTCGCAATTGGATCAGAATTCATTTGACACGCCCTGGACCACTCTGAGCCAATATCACACTTGCAAGGAAACAAGTAGCGAGTGCCATACTGCCAGGTGTGTAGTAACACTGGCTACTCACCGGGAGAGCAGCCAATGTGCAAACATCTGATGCTCGAGTGTACACAGGACTGTGGAACCTAGCCAACATGTCATTGAACTCGCAAAATTTTCCTATCCGTATTTACAACTAAAGCCAGTAGTTTTTCGCAAAATAACCTGAGCATTCGGTATTTCTCAATGCCCTACGTACACACTTGTAGATTTTTCTCTTGATCCTGGGGGCCGCGGTGGTGTAGTGGTCAGACTGCTAGCCTTACGCCAAGGCGAACAGGGCTCGATTCCCGGCGGGGGTCACCCGGATTTTCGCATGTAGGGAAAGTGCTAATCATTGGAGGGTTTTCTCGGAGCACTCCTGTTTCTCCCGAACCTTGCGTTCCACCACTGCTCCGAATTCACCTCACTTCACCTTCATCGGCGCTCAAGACCTTGATGTCTCGTGTCTTTTATTACTGGCTGACGTGGCTATGAGACGTTATTCGCCTTTCTGACTGACCCGAGCAGGACTCTTTTTCGTGAAACATAGAATGCCCACGACTAGTGGACACGGAACTACTTACTGCCTTTAAAAGCGGGTTCGGGGCGGGTAAAATTAAATCACACATGTTAAACTACGCTATAACAGTTTCGGAGTGCATCAAGTAGTAAAATATTTTCTCCAAAAATTCAATGTGTCCATTTATAATGGGGGAAACGAAACGACTACAAAATTCCTAAGTTAGGAATTCGCCAATTACTTGAAGGCGTGAAAGTAGTGTCTCTATGAATGATTACTGAACTGCAAGGTTTTCTAAGCATAAGAATGCCGCCTTGTTGCAAAGCTTTCGACGTGATCGTGAAACAAGCCGTTGTCAATTAAGCTAATTGAAATACGACTTAGATTGGCAATTCTTTTCCTCCACAGTTCGCCAATTTCCCACTGCTGCGATTAGAATTCTGTTTCGGGCGAAATCGTAATCTATATTTAAACATTGTGTTCGTCGAGGTTGCAGGTAGTTGCGTTCTCTTCGTCCAGGCCTTACGAGTCCAACCGAATGCGGGAGTATTTTCCTGATTTTCAAACCAACAGATCGAAGAGCCGACATTTGGCAGGCGTCATCGTGTCCACGGGCACAGAATACTTACGGACGAAGAAGTGAAACAGTTAAGTGGAGTGGAGAGATTTGGGCGGCTCTTAACAGCGAGGTCTTCGCAGATGAGGTTGAAGCGAGGCGAGTATGGTGCAGCGCCATAATGCAAGGGCGGGGGAAACGTGAGATCCCCGAGAAAATCCGCCGACCGGTGGCCTCGTCCGGCACGATTCCCACATGCAGAAATCCTGGAGCGAACCCCGCCGGGAATCGAACCAGGTTCACCTTGGTGGGAAGCGAGTAGTCTAACCACTACGCCACCGCGGCTCTCGTGAAAACAACAAAGTTTATGCCGCGAACTCCAACCGCACACGCCAGTAAAACTGCGTCACTGGCCAGCAAGATGTTGGAACGTCGTTCGCCAGTCGGTGCCTGGTAACTTGGTTCCCAGCCGGCACTACGCCCAACAGAGCGCGAATTAAAGTTTTTGCTTAAAAGTGGAGGGGGAGGAATTATTTTAGTGAGCTCGAAACGTTTCGAGATCCGCGTTTTCCAGCAAAGTGACTGAGATATACAGGATAATTCAAGAGAAGCTACCGCCACTCACAGGGCTTATTCCTCAGGTCATTTGAAGCAAAATATGTCAAGTGGGGCGATGAAAAAAGAATAACCTTTTGATAAGACTTTATTATATACAGTTGGGCATCAAATACGATATCGGCATATTCTTCTGTGAAAAATGTACTTGGTATTGAAACACGATTACTACATCTCACAACCAAAGGCTACTGTCACAATAAATGAGCAAGAACGTGTCGTGCGCACACAGTACACAGTGAAACAGTCACACTTCAACATCTTCAAGGTCACGCGCTGTTCACAGCATTAATCAAACGGGCGGCAACATGTCTTAAGCTGTTCACTGAAATGCGTTTCCAATTTTTCTAATCCCTCTGTAAACATTGCGAATATAACTCATATTTAAATGACATTATTTGCTCCAAATAATTTACGGAATAAGCCTTATAAGTGGCGGCAACTCCTTGTGAATCACCGTGTATGTACTAGCTTACATGTTATTAACAAACACCAGTATTTTATGTCTCCAATCTGTGCCTGGAGTGAAAATAAGTACACAACGGGCGACGCGAAATTTTCCGCTACACCAAAAATCTAGGTTTTGATAGTCAGTATATCTTAGTCGTCTTTGGCCTCGTGTGATTTGCAGCCAGTACCTTCCATCTGAAGCAACCTTCACGCTTCGTTGTTATAATTTGTACATGAGAACGATTCGTATAATAAATTATCATGTATTATTATTATAATTATTCAAAGAGGTATTACTTTTACTGGCAAGGAAATAATTTTTTTATTCCCTAATATCCCCCCCCCCCTTTTTTTTTCTGATTCACACACTGCCTACAAGAAATATTTCGCAGCACGTAGTAAGTAGCCTATCAGACAAAAAGACCGCCTTCGGAGACTCACGCAACCAATTTTCGAATGGATAATCCTACATCAAAGGAACAGTTACGCTTATGAATACTAAACTATATCCTATTCACAGTTGCTTAAAACTTTCCTGAAGCCCTGCTAAAGATCTACTTCCAGGATATCCCTCCGCCTCGTGCAAACAAAGTTAATCGAGTCTACAAAATTACACCAAAGGAACAAAGTACCGCATTCGTGCGCAGTCACTGTAATATTTTGCATAAGCACTTTTTCTTAATAGGCATTACTAACACACCCATTTTCTCCCTGTTTTAATTAATATCAATTATAAATTAAATATTATAATTTGTAAATAAAATATAAGAACAATTTTAATATAACCAAAAATAAGGTACTTTTATGTTAACAGAAATATAAAACGTTGACGATACAGTCCATATTTAGGAAATAACCACGCACGTGTGCATGGTGTGCATTTTCGAAGGTTTGATTCAAAAAGTGTGACGAAACCGCGAATAGGCCACATTCTGTCACGGGTTCACACGTTGTCGCAAGCCCGGGTTCCCCGATTCGATCGCAGACTTCGGCGCCCGCGAATTTTTCGGAAGGGAGATTATCGTGTAGGGAGAGTGGCGGACAGTGCCGCGAGGTGGTAAGTTTTCTCGGGACACTCCCGCTTCTTCCCCCGGAAAGAATAGGCTCCTTTCCCATCTCACCTTTCTCATCATCCACTGTACAAGTCGCTAGTAACAAAAAAAAAAATGTGCCCGGTGGTAGAGTCACTGGCTGCGATAAGCGCCAGCCTACTTTTCCCATGCCGAGAGAGGTGGCACGGTGGTAAACGACTGGACTGGGTTCGATTCCTGGTCCGGCCATCCTGATTTCGGTTTCCCATGGTTTTCTCGAAATCACTCCAGGCGAATGCTGGGATGGTTCGTCACTACAGGCCATGGTCGATTCCTTCCCTGTTACTGCTTCTCTGAGCAACTTTCTCCGTCTCTAATGAGCTCGCTGTCGACGAGACGCTAAGCCCTACCTAACTGACTGCCTCCTTCCCTCGTTACTACTGCGCTAGAATAGCCAAAAATGTGCAGATTATCCTCGTACCTTCAAAGGTACTAAGAAAGCTCTGGTAGAAAAAGATCCTCTTAGTTGCGTTATCTCTGAATCCTCCACCCCCTTCCCGCTGCACGCTGTTGAAATGTTAGACGTGGGCATAATTCGAATTTGCGTTTTGCTCGAGTGGAGAAATTTGGGCGGCTCTTAACATCGAAGTCTGGAGAACCGATGATGGTGAAGCAAGGTGAGTATGGAGCAGCGCCGGAATGAAAGGGCTGGGGAAACGGGAGATTCCCGAGAAAACTCGCAGACCAGCGGAATCGTCCGGCACGATTCCCACATGCGAAAATGCGGGAGCGACCCCGTCGTTAATAGAAACCCGGTTCACCTAGGTGGGAGGCGAGCAGTCTAACCATTACACCGTCCGCGGCTCCTGCGTTTCGCTGCGGCACAAGAAAAGGATAAAAATAATTACGCAAATATAAACTCGATATTAGATCCCTGCAGAACGCCTTTAAAACACTGAGAATGACCGACAGGTAGGCAGGGAGAATAGTTTGACGATCAGTATGGTTCTGAAAGCCTTCCGAGTCTGCAGCGTGTAAAAGCAGAAACAAGGCACTATGAGCACGTGAAATAAATAACCTGAGAATTTCGACTGCTTTAGGCGAATACACAACTAAATATAAAACAAAAGTGCTAGAGTAAATAGGCTATGACTCGGTCTGCGCGTCCATCGTGGCAAGATAATTTGTTTTCGTTATGATATCTATAAATATGAGCAGAAATGATTTCCTCGGGTTTATCGAAAACAGTATATTGTATTTTTGTTATTGAAAAATTACAAGCATAGTACGAAGACGATAATTTTAATTATTTATAAATTAATATCTTTTTACAAGCCCCATTTTCTTCACAGCCTGCTTTTCAAAGTAATCTTAAGATTTATAAATATAGAGACAAAAATAATTTGGTATTTTATTACAAACTGTATATATAAAGTATTTATATTATTTTAGTTAATAAAGCTATAATATAGGCCTATGTCATAAAATACGGATTAAATTATATAATATACAAAAAAATATAGATACATATCATTGCATTATATGTATTTTATTAAATATATTATACTGCTAGATAAATAATTATATTAATTAGAGTTGCATATTTTATTTATTATATTTACGCTTGTAATTCCCAGTGCATGATCTTTGATGAAGCGAAATTCGTTATGAATGCGTGACAACATTTATACACCCATGTGTTTCTCCAGATTAACAGCGAGAAAATGGAAACAGTTTGCGTACAATTAACCTCTGCTTAGAGAGCAAACAGTGGTACCAACTTTTCTCTTTGTAGAGCTCGTGCAGAGAGCTGGTGTCGCTGGCATGTCGTGCCGCCGAGAGCGGCCGCTTAGCAAACCGCACCGCCTTCTCGCGCTCGCCGCGACGACTGCCGTTTGTCGGGCGAAACACTTTGCCGACAACACGAGCAAAAGAAACCTGGGCTGAAAACTCATCACAAGTCCGCCCCGACACGTTTCGCCTTTCCTTCTCCACCTCCCGAGTCTGTTTTAATTGAAGAGGCAATTAGCAAGAGTCAACCGGCTGCCTTCCTTTTCAACCAGACCTCGTTTGTCAATTAATATCTTCAAACTAATTTTCAGCCGGCTTTGCGCCCTAGCCGGGGACGTAAATAATTAAGTTAAACGCCGCGTGTTAACTTTATTTATCTCTCTCTCTCTCTCACTCTCTCTCTCTCTCTCTGAGCCGAGCGGCAGATGGCTTGAGTGGTGTCGAGAGATTCAAATATTTATACCTCTTCAATATCGAGTTGCTGGCTTTTGACATCTGACCTTTTACCTGGCGCGCGCATTCTCTGTCAGGGCAAATTACTTCTACCAGTAGTGAAGTTTCCCATCGCTCCAAGGAATTTACGCAACGCTACTCGGCGTCCAAGCACCACGCCATAATTAACTGCTTCACGGTTAATTGAATTTAAGCTCTGAGGGGAAAAAATTACTGCCCGGAACGGCACATATTTTAAAAAGGATACGCCTGGTGGGAGGTTTGTATGTGCGATTAAATAAAAAAATCTACGAAACACCAAACGCAAAGCTGCAGGCGCATCTAATGCAGCATTGCCAATTTACGATTAACTGAACACTTTTTGAAATCAACCTTTGGAAAAAAAAAAATCTGAGTTTGGCTGTGTCGGAGGCACGACCGTTAGCAGGTAAGTTTTTCTTTAGTATACGGGATGGCGACGCGGTGTGTGGTGGCCACACTCGCCTCCCACCTAGGTAAACCGGGCTCGATTCCAGGCGGGATCGCTTCTGGATTTTCGTACGTACGATGCCACTGGTTGGCGATTTTTCTCGGGTACTTCCGATTTCCCCCCGCCCTTTCATTCCCGCGTTGCTCCATACCGACATCGCTTCTCCTTCATCGGCTCTCAAGATCTCTATGTTAAGAGCAGCCAAAGTCTCTCCACTGAACTCTACACTTGGGATATGGGAACGAAATGGAAGTGACGAAACGGATACTTAGCTTCTACAATTTAAACCAACAGATCCAGAAGAAATCTTTCGTTTGGCATTAAAATCAACTCTCTAGCACATCGGAGTTACGAGATATACTGCCTGGAAATTTTCGCCCACGCACAAAATTGCCGCAAGATGCCCCGGGCCCCCCACCCTCGCGGGGCCAACTCAGGTCACGCTCGCCTCATAGTGATGTACCCGATCGAACGAGACCATATTTAGCTCGTCGTGTCACTAGTCACGAAGTTACAGTACCGGGATGCATCACCCTGCCAACGTCACATCCCCGTCTTCGTCTTTGTGCCTCCACGGGACCTGNACTTGGGATATGGGAACGAAATGGAAGTGACGAAACGGATACTTAGCTTCTACAATTTAAACCAACAGATCCAGACGAAATCTTTCGTTTGGCATTAAAATCAACTCTCTAGCACATCGGAGTTACGAGATATACTGCCTGGAAATTGCCGCAAGATGGCCCGGGCCCCCCACCCTCGCGGGGCCAACTCAGGTCACGCTCGCCTCATAGTGATGTACCCGATCGAACGAGACGATATTTAGCTCGTCGTGTCATTAGTCACGAAGTTACAGTACCGGGATGCATCGCCCTGCCAACGTTACATCCCCGTCTTCGTCTTCGTGCCTCCACGGGACCTGCAAAATTCGCGGTATTATTTGGCATCAGGCTGAACTTCACAGTCTGTATCCCCTGGAGCCGGCCTCGTTTCTCCACTGGCTGCCGCACACATGCGAAGTCACTCCCTATCTGAGTGGACTGCACACGATTGGAGCACACAATTTTGGTGTGTTCGTTTATTAGCGCAGAATTACCCAGGACATGTCAAATAATGTATAGCCCAATGACAAACGTATTGAAAAGCTGCATGTGTTCGAACTTTAGCATATCCTTAAATAATAATGCGAATTTTGCATGTCTCTATACACGAGTCAGTCTGAATTTATAAGACTTATTCACGTCAAAAAACTCTGACCCCTAACTTTATCTAATTAAACGTACACTCACCAGGTACAATTAGTTTAATAGATTAGCGTTATATAGAGCAGTACTTTAAAATTTTTGGACACTAAATTTTTGTACTTTAATTTCTGCCAGTTTTATGAACACATGACAAATTACCAACATATTTGTAACATTTTTCGGTTATTCACAATTTCACAGTTATTTACACTGAAAGAATAAAATAATCGGGTTCACATTTGATGCAAACTTACAAAATGGGGAGAAAAATACTGTATATCGTAAGCGGGGTTTCCGAACAGCTGAAATCGTCTGCATACATTAAGGAATTGAATTGGATTGCACTGCTTTGCGCAGCGTGCAGCTATAGGACTTTGAGACATAACCGTATCATTTTTTTTAGTGTGAATCTGTTGTGAGACAGACTGCGTCGTCTAGCCTACTTTCACGTGTATCAGGTTAGAATGTTTTCAGGTAAAGCAGTCCGGAAAAGAGGTTTTTTTTTTCGCAGGAGCCCTTAACCGTGTTAGTTATTTGCACAATGTCTCGAAAGTGCCATACTCTTAGACGTTTGAAGTGCGTTTCCATTTTCCATTATTGAATAAGTTCAGCAATTTCGTGTGAAAACGCAAATTTTAAATAAAGTGAAACGCAAAATTAAAGATCTAGGCAGGCTGCATCTAAACAATGAATATAATTGCGACAGTAATATTGACAGCAGATCAAACAACTTATAAAAATTCATGTCATGCATAAATGTCGAATTACAAATGTAATCACTTGAATGGGGTTACATAAATTGATTTCCTTCTGTTTTTACATATTGCGGTAGCAACTGCATAACAGTTTAGTGTTAATATTATTTGTAAGAATTTCACACATTAATTTGTTCAACGCATTCATTTCAAATTATATTCACAGTATTATCGCGCTTTTAAAACAAAACCTTTGAAAAATAACCCAACGTACGACATGTTTGGTTTGTTTTCTTTAAAAATAAAAGTCACAAGTATTTTTATAATTCCGTTTACATTATAGTAACAATTTTTGGTTAAGTGACACTTTAACTTATGCAGTATTTTGTAATAAATTATGATATTTATTTCTTAGTCAGAATNCAATTTTTGGTTAAGTGACACTTTAACTTATGCAGTATTTTGTAATAAATTATGATATTTATTTCTTAGTCAGAATGAATTGAAAATATAAAGAAACGAGCTACTTTGGTTATGACTTAAAATAAATAATTTCTATCTACAATATTATTAAAATGGATCTGTTTTTAATTATTTATAAAGTAAACGTTTCTCATAGCATTTTAAGATTTTCGGACGTGCAGTATTGGAAACACATTTTATTTTGTAGAGTAGTATTTGTGCGAGTAGTGACATGACGTTCGTTTAGTTACAGAGATTTGCTAAATAGGCGAGAACATCGCGCCAGTCAACATTCGTTGGAAATTCCACCTGTTCCGAGGGTTTATGAAGGCGTATTGGCTAAACCTGTCCTGAATAGCANAGTCAACATTCGTTGGAAATTCCACCTGTTCCGAGGGTTTATGAAGGCGTATTGGCTAAACCTGTCCTGAATAGCATGTTTTTGTTTTACAATATGAGTTTCAGCAAAACATGTGTAGATGCTCCTTACACAAAAGAAATGCGCTGCGACTTNTGTTTTTGTTTTACAATATGAGTTTCAGCAAAACATGTGTAGATGCTCCTTACACAAAAGAAATGCGCTGCGACTTGGTGCGAAAGTTGCTAATATTTCACGTGACGAACTCGCTCCTAACATCATTTAAACACATTTTTTTTTACATAATTTGAAATGAATATTTTTTTTGTAGCTTTTATGAAACATTTTTGGTAACTAGTTTCCAAGCGTTTATTTTTAACAGCGTTGTTAGTTCAACAAGCTTGCATTGTTGTGTGAAGAAATACTTATTTATGATTGTCTGTCCAGTGAATAAATGCAGCACGTCGGTTTCTTACTGGCGTTTTCTTCCAGATTTCTTTACGTTGTGTTTACATATGATGGAAGACACGTTAAAATATTCTGCAGATTTACAACTCGTGTTCTTGTGACTACGCGGAAGTCTGTAACTGTACCAGAATACTTCAGTCACAGGCAGAGAAGATTTTTTTTTAGTCTGTACCAGCAATATAGAAGGACGCGACTTATTTAATGGCAGAAATCACAATAAGGAAATGTCGGACAACTGTAGTCTTGCAGCCCAAAACGTAGGCCTCGCCTGTTTCAGCACGAGAGTATTCTGACGGTACGGACGTTTTCAATAGCTTGTTGGCTTCCTAAGTGTGATGCCGTTCCTTCGCTGCTGTACCCTAGCGTCTCGGTGCACATCACACTCGCGAGATAACGGCCACACTCACTCCAGAGGCTTGTCGCTATGTGGTTATAACAACATACCAAATATGAGGTATAGTCTATTCGCCGTATCTTCACATTTTTTAAATCAAACCTTTGGAAAATCATCTCTTTAATGACGTGTTTGAATGCTCCCTAAATGTTGTGTATCACAAGCGTTTTATACTTCTGTTAACATAAAATTGTATTATTTTTTATTTAATTGAACGTTTACGTATATTTTATCTATACATTATTATATTTTATTTGTAACAAATAAGAATAATAACAGAGAGAAAATTGGCGTGCTGCTAATGGCTAGTAAGAAATAGTTCTCATGCAAATTATTATTAAACTGAGTGCGTATGAATGTGGTGCGTTGTCCATTTGGTGTAATTTTCTACACTTTGTTAAGGAGGCCGCCTGGGTTGGCCGCCAATCGGTGTACAGAGCTCCAGCAGAAAAAGTTTTATTAAAAAATCCTCCAACGTGTCTGAGTGATATCTGCTTACGAATAGGATCTAAGAAACATAACGCGTCTGTATACGTTTTTAAGTTTCTCCATTTCTCTCTAAAGCATGTTTTTGTGATAGTGAAAATAGCTCAAACAGGTGTTTTAACGGTCATATTTAGTATGAACATTCCAGTGCAAAACATTAAAAGAAGAATCGGGACGTGCATCAAACCATTATTTTTATTATTACGTCATAAAATGGTAGGGTCTTCGCTGAAAGTCTCATAGAGGCGCGTTATGGACGGAAAGACTGCACGCCAGTTCAGTGCTTCGCGCGTAGAGGCGATGAGAGAGTTGATGCACATGTCTCGGTCGCTCCTAGCGCTCCCACGCTTTTAGGCCTCAGACGTTCAAAATTCCTTCAACCAGGCGGCCACCTTAAGCTATGTTTGCATCAAGCGGAAGAATAGCCTGAAAGTAGAACTTTAGTACGGCTTCAGAAAAGTCTGAAGCAACCGTGAATAGACTATGGACAGATTTTAGTCTTCTGCGCTTTTCCCAAATATTGATTCGCCAATCGCCAGAATCACTGCCAAAGTCACGTGGGCAACAGTGATAAACATGCTTGTTTACATTTGAATTTTCGACAGACCCACCTCTTCACATGAATAAAATACTTTGACAAAACTCGGTACCTATATGCTAATTTAATTAATATTGGTTTAGAGAAAGTGTACAAACATCTCAAAGCACTTACTTACGTAAACAGTGATCTAACCTCAAATACTATCCACGGTATTTCTGATACTGCTATTGGCAGAAAAGTAGTCCAATGTTGGAACACGAAGTATGGTTAATGCACAGCTAAAATGAGCATCCTACCTCATTTACCCTCTACGGATGTAACACCTGATCAAACCCGGCAAACACTTATCCTTACTCGTCTACTTAATTCGCTACTTAATCGAGTACGTAAGATACTACGAAACTTAAATTACGGAAGCACGTGGTAGAAATACGATCGCGCGGACATAAAAAAAAACTACAATTTACTGGTAATTTTCACTGCAGAAACGTGAATGGACGTCAAATCACAGGAAAATATGCAACGAAATGAAAACTGAAACTGTGATGAAATTATTGGAAAAGAAAATAGTTTTATTAGAACATCTTTGTTCTCTGGTGATATAAAAACAAACATGAATTTTCTCTTTTTGTGAAGCATTCGTGACAGCACTTCCAGCGTACTGGTCGATGCATACAGAACATGAGATGAGAAATAGGACGAATTATAATTATTAAGTGCGGAACTGCTACTGCTGCTGCTGCTGCTGCTGTGGTTATGGTTTCAGTCGCACAGTCATCAAACCTTTTGTACAAATTTAAGTATTAGAGTAGAAAGTACATGTGAGAAGTTCTGAACCCATTCTGGGGCAGTCCTTGATCGGCGGTCCCATTTACCTTTATACAGAAGCATAAAGTTCCCTTCGCAATAAAATTTGGCGACTCGAACCGGCATGTACCTCCATATAATATATCGCCATACTTGCCAGAAGCTCCTCACCAAACTTCATACAACGGCCATATTCGTGGGGAGGTTTACACACGGCTACAAAAAAGCTGGATTATTTCTGCGACAAAACCTGGCGGTGATGTTACCTGTAGCAAACATATAGAAGCGCACTGAATAGTAGTGCATTTGCTTTATTAAAGGCCGTGGTAGGTATAACATCCTAAGAGCACAGGAGTGTTAAGAAACACGCAGTCATGGTNCTTTATTAAAGGCCGTGGTAGGTATAACATTCTAAGAGCACAGGAGTGTTAAGAAACACGCAGTCATGGTCACTATCGCGAGCATATGTTTACACGAAACATTGTATGGTGGATTTTGATTGCTGCAGTATTGGAAGAATAATTANTTCACGTGACGAACTCGCTCCTAACATCATTTAAACACATTTTTTTTTACATAATTTGAAATGAATATTTTTTTTTGTAGCTTTTATGAAACATTTTTGGTGACTAGTTTCCAAGCGTTTATTTTTAACAGCGTTGTTAGTTCAACAAGCTTGCATTGTTGTGTGAAGAAATACTTATTTATGATTGTCTGTCCAGTGAATAAATGCAGCACGTCGGTTTCTTACTGGCGTTTTCTTCCAGATTTCTTTACGTTGTGTTTACATATGATGGAAGACACGTTAAAATATTCTGTAGATTTACAACTCGTGTTCTTGTTACTACGCGGAAGTCTGTAACTGTACCAGAATACTTCAGTCACAGGCAGAGAATATTTTTTTTTAGTCTGTACCAGCAATATAGAAGGACGCGACTTATTTAATGGCAGAAGTCACAATAAGGAAATGTCGGACAACTGTAGTCTTGCAGCAAACACGTAGGCCTCGCCCCACGGCGATCAGGGTTCCCTGTTTCCGCAGCACGAGAGTATTCTGACGGTACGGACGTTTTCAATGGCTTGTTGGCTTCCTAAGTGTGATGCCGTTTCTCTCGCTGCTGTACCCTAGCGTCTCGGTGCACATCACACTCGCGAGATAATGGCCACACTCACTCCAGAGGCTTGTCACTATGTGGTTATAACAACAGACAAAATATGAGGTATAGTCTATTCGCCGTATCTTCACACTTTTAGAAACAAACCTTTGGAAAATCATCCCTTTTATGACGTGTTTGAATGTTCCCTAAATGTCGTGTATCGCAAGCGTTTTATACTTCTGTTAACATAAAATGGTATTAGTTTTTATTTAATTGGACGTTTACGTATATTTTATCTATAAATTATTATATTTTATTTGTAACAAATAAGAATAATAACAGAGAGAAAATTGGCGTGATGGTAATGGCTAGTAAGAATGCGTATGAATGTGGTGCGTTGTCTATTTGGTGTAATTTTCTACACTTTGTTAAGGAGGCCGCCTGGGTTGGCCGCCAATCGGTGTGCAGAGCTCCAGCAGAAAACGTTTTATTAAAAAATCATCCTAAGTGTCTGAGTGATATCTGCTTACGAATAGGATCTAAGAAACGTTACGCGTCTGTATACGTTTTTCAGTTCCTCCATTTCTCTCTAAAGCATGTTTTTGTGATAGTGAAAATGGCTCAAACGGGTGTTTTCACGGTCATATTTAGTATGAACATTACAGTACAAAACATTAAAAAAGGAATCGGGACGTGCATCAAACCATTATTTTTATTATTACGTCATAAAATGGTAGGGTCTTCGCTGAAAGTCTCATAGAGGCGCGTTATGGACGGAAAGACTGCACGCCAGTTCAGTGCTTCGCGCGTAGAGGCGATAAGAGAGTTGATGCACATGTATCGGTCGCTTCTAGCGCTCCCACGCTTTTAGGCCTCAGACGTGCAAAATTCCTTCAACCAGGCGGCCACATTAAGCTATGTTTGCATCAAGCGGAAGAATAGCCTGAAAGTAGAACTTTAGTACGGCTTCAGAAAAGTCTGAAGAAACCGTGAATAGACTATGGACAGATTTTAGTCTTCTGCGCTTTTCCCAAATATTGATTCGCCAATCGCCAGAATCACTGCCAAAGTCACGTGGCCAACAGTGATAAACATGCTTGTTTACATTTGAATTTTCGACAGACCCACCTCTTCACATGAATAAAATACTTTGACAAAACTCGGTACCTATATTCTAATTTTATTAATATTGGTTTAGAGAAAGTGTACAAACATCTCAAAGCACTTACTTAAACAGTGATCTAATCTCAAATACTACCCACGGTATTTCTGATACTGCTATTGGCAGAAAAGTAGTCCAATGTTGGAACACGAAGTATGGTTAATGCACAGCTAAAATGAGCATCCTACCTCATTTACCCTCTACGGATGTAACACCTGATCACACACGGCAAACACTTATCCTTACTCGTCTATTTAATTCGCTACTTAATCGAGTACGTAAGATACTACGAAACTTAAATTACGGAAGCACGTGGTAGAAATACAACCGCGCGGACATAAAAAAAACTACAATTTACTGGCAATTTGCACTGCAGAAACGTGAATGGACGTCAAATCACAGGAAAATATGCAACGAAATGAAAACTGAAACTGTGATGAAATTATTGGAAAAGAAAATAGTTTTATTAGAACATCTTTGTTCTCTGGTGATATAAAAACAAACACGAATTTTCTCTTTTTGTGAAGCATTCGTGACAGCACTTCCAGCGTACTGGTCGATGCATACAGAACATGAGATGAGAAATAGGACGAATTATAATTATTAAGTGCGGAACTGCTACTGCTGCTGCTGCTGCTGCTGTGGTTATGGTTTCAGTCGCACAGTCATCAAACCTTTTGTACAAATTTAAGTATTAGAGTAGAAAGTACACGTGAGAAGTTCTGAACCCATTCTGGGGCAGTCCTTGATCGGCGGTCCCATTTACCTTTATACAGAAGAATAAAGTTCCCATCGCAATAAAATTTGGCGACTCGAACCGGCATGTACCTCCATATAATATATCGCCATACTTGCCAGAACCTCATCTCCTAACTTCATACAACGGCCATATTCGTGGGGAGGTTTACACACGGCTACAAAAAAGCTGGCTTATTTCTGCGACAAAACCTGGCGGTGATGTTACCTGTAGCAAACATATAGAAGCGCACTGAATAGTAGTGCATTTGTTTTATTAAAGGCCGTGGTAGGTATAACATCCTAAGAGCACAGGAGTGTTAAGAAACACGCAGTCATGATCACTATCGCGAGCATATGTTTACACGAAACATTGTATGGTGGATTTTGATTGCTGCAGTATTGGAAGAATAATTANTCACTATCGCGAGCATATGTTTACACGAAACATTGTATGGTGGATTTTGATTGCTGCAGTATTGGAAGAATAATTATCAAGCAAGTTTTCTGTAATAAATGTAGACGTGACATATGACTCTTATGGGGATATGTGGACATGGACTCCACAGTTTGGGGTTTTCCTGTGGAGGAAGGCATCTGGGCGCTTGCGGTGTTGGTGAAGTACCCATCTATAGTACCCGAGCCTTGTAACCCGACACGTACCCTAGAAAGGGTGGATAAAGGAAGTATCATACATGACCTCTCTCCACCAAAGCGACTTAAGGCTCCTGGTGTGGTGCTTTGGCACCCGTCACCCCTGGACATAGACAGATTGGGCAACGCTGAGCGGTTCCTATGATCTGCCTCGATGATCGGGACAATAAAGGGTACCAAGTTCCGACCACTAGGTGGGGTGGACTAGTGAGCACTCAAACTGTTTGGAGCCCAAAACTAGAATTTAACTGTGAAAAAATTCAAGGTAATAGCAAAGGAGAAGGCAGAGTGTTATTTGGGCTACACCCCTCAGAAGGTGGGGTTGTTGGCGCGCCCTGTGGCTGTTGGCGAGCATAGGTTGACCTGTCATGGTCCTTGGCCTGTTTTACAGTGCCGGTTCGACGGAGTCAGGAGCGACCATCAGTGCCCTTACCCTTCCCGCTTAATTTCAATGAGAGGAGGGGCAATGGAAGACCTGCAACAGGTCGCAGTGGTTTTAAAAGCACCCAGCCAGAAGTTGCGACCGATCTGAAAGGGACGGACCTGGTTGCCACTTCTGTCGCTCAACGATGGCAGTTCTGCTTTGTACCCCCATTGATTGGGAGGCGAGCTGGTGCCCTCGTCCTTTGGGTATCGCACCACCTCTCGCACGAGGGATGGCGGTCGAGCGGTCGGTCGGCGAATCCACAAGTACCATGGAAAGTTAAGTAGTACCGCGGGCGATCGGCTGGCCTCAATGGAGGTTCTCTTCTGTGACCTATCATTGGGTTGGACTTGTGGTGGCAGTGGTTGGCTTCAAGGCGGAGCGGACCAGGAGGATTTCCCGTCGCGCTGAGAAGGGTCGATGCAGTGGGCGGCAAAACTGCTCCGGCGCTGACCTGGGCAGTCAGCAGGGGTGGGGCAACATCTCTAAGGATAGTGCACCCAGGCCGGACCAAGCTGCTCTGAGTGCGAGGGTCTCAAGTGTGTTGGCAGGTTGGACGATGGTGCACGGGATTGCCACACTTACGGGTTCAAGTGCGGCCAACCGTGGTGACATGGCGTATCTCGGTCCCCCCTGCCCATTGGGTGGTGGGGGGGGGGGCGTCCCCATAAATAATGGCCTAACGGTTGGTTCTTGGGTTGCGTAAACTTAAGTCATTTGAAACAAATCCACGTGTGCGCTGTTCAAGAGTGACTGCAGACAGAGCAGAAATGTATGACTATTAAGTTTTAAATTATGTTATTTGTGACAAAATAACTGGTTAGTATTTCAGACATTAGTCTGTACTGCTGGGTAACACAAATAAATAAAGCTCAACAGCAGTATTTACGAACTATCGAGAAATAAAACAGTCGAATATGGCGAGGAACCGAGCGAAGTAGCGCAATGGCATCNAGCAGTATTTACGAACTATCGAGAAATAAAACAGTCGAATATGGCGAGGAACCGAGCGAAGTAGCGCAATGGCATCTAAACATTCGGACTCAAATTCTGGAGGATCTGGGTTTGAATCCCGGTCCGGCCATCCCGATTTCGGTTTTCCATGGTTTCCCGAAATCACTCCAGATCATGGTCGATTCCTTCCCCGTTCCTGCTTCTATGAGCAATCTGCTCACTCTTGAATGACCTCGCGGAGGGCGCGGTGCTGTAGTGGCCGATGCCGCTGGTCGGCGGGTTTTCTTGGGGATATCTCGTTTCCCCCGCCCTTGCATTCCNAGCAGTATTTACGAACTATCGAGAAATAAAACAGTCGAATATGGCGAGGAACCGAGCGAAGTAGCGCAATGGCATATAAACATTCGGACTCAAATTCTGGAGGATCTGGGTTTGAATCCCGGTCCGGCCATCCCGATTTCGGTTTTCCATGGTTTCCCGAAATCACTCCAGATCATGGTCGATTCCTTCCCCGTTCCTGCTTCTATGAGCAATCTGCTCACTCTTGAATGACCTCACGGAGGGTGCGGTGCTGTAGTGGCCGATGCCGCTGGTCGGCGGGTTTTCTTGGGGATATCTCGTTTCCCCCGCCCTTGCATTCCGGCGCTGCTCCATACTCACCTCTTTCACACTCATTGGCTCTCAAGACCTCAATGTTAAGAGCCGTCCAAATCTCTCCACTCCATTCCATTCTCTAATGACCTCACTCTAAACGTGACTTTAAGCCCTGTGTATCTATCAATTTTGTCGAGCGAGACTAAAAATGCAGCGACATCAGCGACACGCGGTGTGGTTGGCTGGCTGGCTGGTTGACGTCGCTGGGTCCCGAAAAGACCGCCACGCCACACGCACTCGGCGGCCGGAACTTTCCAGAGCTTCCACGGCCGGAAGCCGAGACGGGTGGCTCGTCCTCGCAATACGTCACGCCTTGATTGCGTCATCTCATTAAGGACGCCCCGCGCCTGGAATCTGCTACCTCGCTCCTCCTCTTCCGTCTTTCTTCCTTCGGCACTCGACCCGGCTCGCCGAGCGAACTCTGGTAAATGCCGGGTTAATTACCCTTCGCTGGTGCTCGGGTAGCTGCACCCCCTCCCCCCGCCACGGGCATACACGTCCTCAGCGTTCACAGGATACGTGCTAGCAGGCGAAAAAATTCCAGCGAGACAGCACGTCTCGTTACCACACACTGTTTCGAAAGAAAAAAATCAGAGCGCGTCTGTGTCGGTAATACGGCGGTGGGTCTTACGTGAATACGCTTGCGTTTGCGTGTAACGTTTGTAACGTTTTTTATATGACAATGGAATGAAAATAACGAAGTGGATACTTGACTTTTGTGGCTAAAATCAACAGATCTAAACGAGATATTTCGTTTGGAATAAAAATCAGCGCGCTAGCACAACTGAGTCGCGAGATATACCCCCCGTAAATTTTCGCCCACGTCCAAGATTGCTGCTAGTCGCCGTGGACCTCCAACCCACGCCTCGCGCATGCGCGGCGCCAACTCAATGGCATGCTCGCATCGTAGTCGTATACCCGATCGAATGAAACCACATTTATTTCAATCGTGTTATTAGTCGCGAAGTTATAGCGTAGGAATGGATGACCCTGTAAATGTTACATCGCAGTTTTCGTACCGGTACCCAATGTGTCGGACTGATTTTAAATACGTATTTACAACCACAAGTTATATCGATAACTAATTAGCCTACTTTCCTTTACACTTATACACTCGAGCGATACTGAAGAGGCCCTCAAAATCTTACATAATATGATCCTGTCTTAAAAAAAAAATCTATTCAGAAGAAGTAATATTCCACGAAAAGTAGTGGAAATCGATAGAGAGTTACTGAGACGATCCATTACTACAAATATAGAGTTGGCACTACCTTCCAAACTGGCAATGATTTAAGCTTTTCCTTGATGGTTTCAATGCACACAAAATACACTGCAACACACATTTATCCTGCGTGGGCTGAATTGATCCTAACGTATGACATAGCGCCCAGCATTTTTGAAAGGACACCATTTTGAAAATCACTACCCATTATGGTTGAAAACTGTAGGTGCCTGATGTCCTTCCAAAGTAATTTAAGTTCGTTGAAATTCGGCGAAAGGATTTCAAAGTTTTTAAGAAGCGACACACAGAAAAATATGCAGGGAGGTAATCTCACAAAACTTTTTTTTCTTGATTCGGGAAGTAGGCTAAATTAACACAAGTCATTTTACGTAAATGCGCCTCTAAAATCAGACCGAGACATGGCGTACCAAGACGGAAACTGCGATGTAACGTTTGCATTGCAATCGACTCCGACACTATAACGTCATGACTAATAACACTATTGACATAAACGTAGNGCGATGTAACGTTTGCATTGCAATCGACTCCGACACTATAACGTCATGACTAATAACACTATTGACATAAACGTAGAATCGTTTGATCGGGTATACGACTGCAATGCAAGCATGACTGAGTTGGCACCGCGCATGCGCGAGGCACAGGTGGGGACCCGCGGCGACTGGCGGCAATGTTGAGCGAGGTCGAACATTTCCGGGCAATATATCTCTCAACTCCGTTGTGCTAGCGCGCTGATTTTGGTGCCAGACGAAACATCTCGTATAGATCTGCCGACGTAAGCCGTACAAGTCAAGCATTCATTTCGTTACTTTCATTACATTCCACATCCCAAAGAAAAAATTACCCGCTAACGCAGTCGTATTCAAGTGAAACACAAGCCACACCACAATTGTTTCTTGACTATAGTCCATTCACAATCACTTCCAATTTTTCTGAAGCCCTGCTAAAGTTAAACTTCCAGGATATTCCACAGCCTCATGCAAACAAAGCTTAACCTAGTCTAGAAAATTACACCAAAGGGACAGGGCACCGCATTCGTGCGCACTCAGTGTAATAATATTCTGCATGAGAGCTATTTCTTACCAGACATTACCAACACACCTATTTCCTCTCTGTTTTTATTCACATTAATTATAAATGAAATATTATAGTTTGTAGATAAAATATAAGTAAAAGTTCAATGTAACCAAAAATAAGGCACTTGCATGTTTAACACAAGTATAAAACGCTTGAAATACATTACATGTTTAGAAAGCACGTCATACACGTGGTGATTTTTCAAAGATTGCGCGGTGGCGCCGCCGCGCGCATCGTTTTTGGATTCGCTCCTCTGTAAGGTGGCCTGCTCCTTGGCCGACTANATTGCGCGGTGGCGCCGCCGCGCGCATCGTTTTTGGATTCGCTCCTCTGTAAGGTGGCCTGCTCCTTGGCCGACTCGGCTCCCCTCCTGTTTTCACCCCTCATTTCCCTCACTTGATTACCCATCCTTGTAANTGACGAAATCAATTTTCATTTAGTGACGAAATCAATTTCAAAAAGTCATTTACAGCCCCAGGGGGGTACCTGCCGATTTAAGTGACTTTTTCCTGGGCTCGAATCGGCATTTCCCTTCTACTCCGACTCGGCTCCCCTCCTGTTTTCACTCCTCATTTCCCTCACTTGATTACCCATCCTTGTTAGTTAGCTTTTTTAATTCAGGGGCTGGTTTATATAAGTTGTTACATGCCTTGTGCAACATTCATTCTACGTCTTATTCTACGCCTGTGAAGAAGATCGTCGGGGTGACGCCTACTAGAGCTAACTTAAATTGCAATATTAAATAAAATTGTCAGTTTATCAGTTCTTGGACGATGGTGCTATGAGACGCCGTTTAAATAATGTAGTTGCTCTAGCGGCTGATCGTGCTGGAGCTTGTAAAACGGTGAGTCGTGGTCGCAGCTTTTCATTTGTGGATCAGTTTAGTGTTTGCGTGGCGTAGTGTTGTGTTTGTCTTGGGCTTTGCAGTGAGTTAGATTTGTTTTTTAAATTCTGGTTTTGGACTCCTGCCTAAATTGTAGTTTATGCCTAACTAATTTCTTGCCTCTTTGTATAGTTCCAGTTACTTTAACGTGTTCTGTATAGTTTTTTTGTCTGCTGCCCAATGATTTTTTTAAAGTTTAATTGTCGCAACTGTGCTGCCACGACTTACGCGTGGGCGTAGTCTGTTGAAGTATTCTAATTGTCCTCGTNCCTGCCTAAATTGTAGTTTATGCCTAACTAATTTCTTGCCTCTTTGTATAGTTCCAGTTACTTTAACGTGTTCTGCATAGTTTTTTTGTCTGCTGCCCAATGATTTTTTTCAAGTTTAATTGTCGCAACTGTGCTGCCACGACTTACGCGTGGGCGTAGTCTGTTGAAGTATTCTAATTGTCCTCGTNAAGTTTAATTGTCGCAACTGTGCTGCCACGACTTACGCGTGGGCGTAGTCTGTTGAAGTATTCTAATTGTCCTCGTCGAATATTTTATTCGATAGAGCTATGCGTAGGGTCTACGGAATACCTCCATCCATTCACTATTTGAACGTAACATCTAATTTCAGATTTTAACTTGCATTTTTACGTAAAGGAGACTTTACTGANCATCCATTCACTATTTGAACGTAACATCTAATTTCAGATTTTAACTTGCATTTTTACGTAAAGGAGACTTTACTGAGCCTGAAGCGCTGCCCTCCTTTAGTCAAATTGCTCCACTAAATACCTTGAATTTATCTAGTCATCAAAAAAACTTTNGCCTGAAGCGCTGCCCTCCTTTAGTCAAATTGCTCCACTAAATACCTTGAATTTATCTAGTCATCAAAAAAACTTTTTGTATTTTAGAAACATTTTAATTGTACTCTGCTCGCTTTTTCAATTAAATATTTATTGTATATTTTGGAGTCACGTAATAATTTTGAATAAGCAATTGCGCAGCAATAAAATCTTTTTGTATGAGTGTTTGAAGTATTTCTACTCAACAGAGTTACTTTTTGATATTTTTGAAACGTTTTACACTACTTGGATTTTTCGCCAGTTAAATATTTATTGTACTTTGAGCTACGCGATACTTTGAAAGAGCAATTTAATCTATTTGTATGAGTACTTTAATCTAAAATTTTTTGCATCGTGAGTTTTTGGCGTTTAGAATGTTACATGACATATATTTTGTAAATGTTCAATGCAAATGTTCAATCCAAAGGCGCTGTTAACTTGTAAAATATTCTGAAATTACAGAGCTTGAAAGTGACATCGTCTTTGTATATTTATGCTACTACACAAGATTTTATTCAAAAAGCGTGAAGAAACCGCGAATAGACCATACATGTCTATTCCAGGTGCCAATAAAGATCCCACGAAAACTTTGGTGAGACCCATTCCGCGTATAACGGATGAAGGAGCGAGACATTTTTGGCCATTGTTTCGTTACGGCGTGCTGCAGTTTGGAGGACCAGACCGCCCTCAGCCCTTTGAAAGAAGGCAGTTAGTTATATGCTATTCACGGTAAACGGAGCACCTTTGAAAGCCCTGATTAATATTTACTTGCACGCACGTTGTGTATTCTTCCGCCACATGTAAAACTGGCATTGACATGGGCCTGATCACTTTATTCATTCGTCAGTCAAGTGAAACTGCGAAATAATCACGGAAGTTAATATTTTACAAAGTTACATTTATATGTACTAAGAAAAAGACAGCAAAATAAATCATTTNAAATAATCACGGAAGTTAATATTTTACAAAGTTACATTTATATGTACTAAGAAAAAGACAGCAAAATAAATCATTTCAATATCCTCAAATGTATACAGAACACTTTTAATTCAACGTTTAGACTTGGAGCTATTTTTCCTCCGTCGTTACCAACTTTACTGGGCGCTTACCAGTCATAGCGTATTCGTTCAAATATATGGAGGTAGCGGCAGTGACATTTTTCAAACGTTGATTTCAGGTCAGAAGTGANAAATAATTACGGAAGTTAATATTTTACAAAGTTACATTTATATGTACTAAGAAAAAGACAGCAAAATAAATCATTCCAATATCCTCAAATGTATGCAGAACACTTTTAATTCAACGTTCAGACTTGGAGCTATTTTTCCTCCGTTGTTACCAACTTTACTGGGCGCTTGCCATTCATAGCGTATTCGTTCAAATATATGGAGGTAGCGGCAGTGACATTTTTCAAACGTTGATTTCAGGTCAGAAGTGANTCATAGCGTATTCGTTCAAATATATGGAGGTAGCGGCAGTGACATTTTTCAAACGTTGATTTCAGGTCAGAAGTGATAACATAACCTTGAACAGCCTATATCGCAGAACAGCCTGTGGAAGACAAACGGCAGGGAGACGGGTCCGGCGTAATCACGTCACGGACACGACGAGAAGAAGGCCGATGTTTTAGACGCGGCGAGTAGCGCGCGAAGGAAGGAAATCATGTTAGCATGTAAATGGGCCATTTACCCCGGACAAAGACAATCCCTGCCTATCCCCCCCTTTCCCGCCCCATTCAAGACGCTTCCAACCCCCACGGCGACCGTAGAGTTATGTGCGCGGGGCGGAATCGCGGGCAACCCCCCCTCCACGACTCACCAGAACACTGTTTACACACGGCATAACGCTGCCTCCCGAGCAACAGCGGCGTACAATATAATAGGGAGATAGGCTGGGGGGAGGGGGAGAACTCTAGTTAGCAGTAACTTCACGGCAACGTGTGTCGCCCTTCAAGGGTGCTTCCCTCCGCGTACCCGGTTAAATGTTCGCTATCGCAGAATCTGGACCATCTGCATTTATTTCCTTACCCTCACGGCTTCCGTTGTTTCACGCCGTAGGCTATCTCCCAACGTGTGGTGGCAGGAAAGACTATCACAAGTTTGATACTTACCACTGAGCTCGGTAAAACCACTGTAAACACAACCATAACGTCTATACCTAGGGACACTTGTTTTTCGCGAAAATNGCCACTGAGCTCGGTAAAACCACTGTAAACACAACCATAACGTCTATACCTAGGGACACTTGTTTTTCGCGAAAAGATTTAAGGACAAGTTGTGTTCCAAAACACGGACAGAAAGTAAAGGATAAGCATAATTCTGATTGGCTCACTCATGTNATTTAAGGACAAGTTGTGTTCCAAAACACGGACAGAAAGTAAAGGATAAGCATAATTCTGATTGGCTCACTCATGTAACAGACTCTTCACACAAAGGCAAGCGGCCAATAGCCAAATGAAGACTGCAAGTGTGCACATGCGATATTTAAGTCTACCCTCCGCGTAAATATTTTCGCGAAATACAGGTGGCCCTATCTATACCTAGAACCACACAGTTGCAATACGTCGAAAAAAAAGGGGGCTAGGAAGAAGAAGATACTTACAAACTACGTCAACAAATGCTTAAATGTTAACCTGTACAAACATCTATAGCTTGCCTGGAAACCGAAACAGAAACCTTACGGTCCAGACGAGGGAAAAAAATGAGACCAAAATTTTAGTTTGAATGTAGGCCTTATTGGGGTTTATATAACGGCGACATTGCAAAACAACACGAACTAATCCACTAAGTAATATTACCCCCTTTAATATTTGTGGTTTAATAATGCCTTACTGACTTAAAGGAATTTTATTCATAATGAGAGTCGATACTTATGTTTCGTTTCCTAACATTATGAGTGTGGTACACATTTACTCACAAGAAGTGACATGAAAATCAGTTCTATTAGTCTCTGTATTCCCGTTTGCAACCATCCTATCAGTTCACGCAACACCGGGTCGGTTCTCTGTCAATGTAATGCCGATTTGAAAGTTTCCCAATCAAATGTTCTTTTCTTCATAGAATAATATACATTCCAACCTGTTCATTTGGATAATATACACTTTCAGCGTTGCTGAAGTAATATTACGTTACAGATAACCTCGTAATAACTGTTGGCGAAGTACTATTTCTTCGGCCATGTCTTCAAAGAATGTGGATGACATAATGTTACGATATACTCCATACGACTCAATTAAATAATCAAGTGCCATAATATTACGATAGTACCATTCACGAGGGCGGATACGGGGTAAAGAGGGGGGAAATTTCCCATCCCCCCTTCTCGCTCGAAGAGCTCAACTATACTCCATACATTTTATATTTCTTTTTGTATTTTAATACTGAACAGTAAAGTCATGTTAAAAGTTATTCACAGTGAATTATGCATTTGAATGAAGACAGTAGTAGTAATTTTATGCGTGATTTACTTGGGGAGGAGTAAAACATAAAAATGTCAACATGTTAGATATTTTGATATTTACTTCGAAGTTCCCCCTCCATCCAAGACTGACTTCTGGACTCACCCCTAACTCAAAGTGTTAATCTACAATTATTTTTTTACAAAGCATGGTATGATAAAATGTTTACAGTATATTTTGCATACAGAATTTACATTTAAAAGGAGCTGGACCACTCACCTAGTCGGGCATGCCCGTAACAGAAGACGCAGCCGTCAGTGCCGTTGATGACGGCGTGGATGACGTCAGTCAGAGCACCGGAACAAACATCCGTCTGTGAACACGGGCACACACAAGTTACACTCATTTCAACAGGTAGGCAAGTAAGTACACAAACTTCTTGTAACAGGCAAGCATGTAAAACAGTTTTAGATTTTCCGCGGTCAACTCCACACTTTTAAAAACCGTTCAATGTTCTATTTTTTTTCCCGACTATGCACATTTTTCAGCCACGTGAATATATTAACACTATCACGGACCTGATGACTAGTGCTTCTGCGTCAATTAAATGACACTGATGCGTAAATAGCTATGATACTATTTCGGTAAGTCTTACTCTAATGCTTTGAAGTTTAATGGCAATGGTGAGCTCGTGTTATTATGTTGGTATGATTCGACTGTGTCAATTGCCGGTCATTCCGAAGTGCAGCGATTCTCCAAATCACTAACCTCAATTCTTCCCACGAGGTGACAAGTATCACGGTTGTTTTTCAAAAAACAAATATTTTTAAAGTACAACTTACGTTACGACAAGGATTTCTACTCATCTATTGCAACGAAAATGCAAGGTAAACATAGCCATTCATATATAAACGGAACAAAAATTATGTTTGTGACAAGCCTACTTTACAGTGGTTCATATTTAAGCAACGTTTTCTTTGCGGTAACAAATGATGTGTTCAAGCAAAGAAAGCGCATTTACAGTGTAGTATCTCAACATAGCAGAACCTCCCTAAATCTACTAAGGTAGTGGGCGAATTCGTGTTTTTACAGTTTAAACTAATATAAGCTAGGCTGAACTAACGTATAATACTTGTCGAATGAGTTTTTTTTTTCAGTTTAAACCAATCTAGGATAGTTGGTGAATAGGTGGTTCGTTTTCACACGCGCATGCGCAGTAGCCAAGGCAACAACAGCGCACAGACGCTTAACAAACCAATATTCCAGTGGCTGTCAATCTAAACACTACAATTTTAATACGTCGTTGCGAAGTGGAACTACTTTTCCGGCTTTGCTGTCAATATTAACGTAGATAAGTTACTAGCAGTTATGAGTACTTATTATTAAGAAAGTTGGTTTCAAAAGAGTTGAATTAACTGTTAACCAGCTGAAAAAATTTCAGATCAAAAATTAATTAGGAAATAAGGCCGTTAAGTCGGGGCTGAAGTGAAGATGGAATTCTCCTTCGAGGACTGTTCAGAGTAAAATTCCACTACGAGCTTAAATGTGAGTTCACAATAATGCTATAGCCACGAATTCTTTCCAACACAAAATTAATAACAGCGGCATGTAAAGTTTATATTAAAATATAAGGGTAAAGCAAAATGTTGCTATATCGTGTCTTGGTGAAAAAATCTAAAGCATGGTCTACTTTTCGTTTATTGGAAATATTGTTTTTTTTCTTTCAACGTTCCGAAACTTACTTCAGTTCAGTTCTCAGCGGATCACATTGAGATCCAAACCAATACAAATTGTGGTTGTTCGCTGTTTCTGTAACATCGTAGCTTCCAGTTCCTTTTACGCATTCAATTTTATCTTCAACCTGCATTCACTTGTAAACAAAGTTTAATGAAACAAATTTTTATTTAAGTCCCCAAGACTATATCCGGGCCTACTTCAACCTGAGTTAACATTTTACTCTAACTTAGGTTTGTATCTTCTGAATAATTTGCAAAAAAAAGGGAAATTACTCCAAAATATGATCAAGGCCAGAGAAACAAAAAAGACATTAACTTGAATATCAAAATAGTTTTTACTATATTATATAAAATAGTTTTTATTAAATGTATACTTCCTCTACGAATTTTAATGCAATTTGATTAAACTGAAATTAATAAGAGAATTTTGTTCATATAAAATGGCTTGTAATTCGAAAATTAAAATATAAACAAAAATGTTTATCACTGTTGACCACGTGACTTTGACAGTTTTATTGATGTGGGATAGGTCAATGTTGGGTACATGCGCAGAAGTAGAAAAATCTGAATACCTCATCTAAAGTCTATGGTCGCGCCATGATTCTGGCCAGTGATGCCATTTTGTTCGCGTGTGCAGCTGAAGTTCCCGCTATTTCACTTCTGTCTTTTTTAAGTATTCTGTTGCATGTCCAGACAATAGACTAAAGATGAGAGGTAGACCGCTTATTCGTCTTCTGCACATGTACGCAACATTGACCTGCCCCAATCACACACACCTGTCAAAATCACATCTTCAACAGTGATGAAAGTGTTTGTTTATATCTTCATTTTTAAATGACAAACATTATTAAATTAATAAAATACTTTCACAAATTTGAATTTAATCAAACTGCGTTAAAAATTGGTTAGAGGAAGTATACATACATCTCAAATCATTTGTTAACAAATCAGTTTTCTAACCTAAAACCATGCCGTTTTCGCTAGACGCGATGGCAGAAAAGCAGTTCAATGTTGGGCTACGGACATTGGTTGTGCGCAGCCAGAGAGCTCGGTCTAACTCATCTTTAGTCTATGGTCCAAACACCGTCGTTCTCACGTGACTTAAGTTCACCTGAATCACAGACCCGGTCCATACTATATATAGTCCATTCACGGTTACTTCCAACTTTTCTGAAGCCGTTCTAAAGTTCTACTTCCAGTGATATTCCTCCGCCTCATGCAAGCAAAACTTAACAAAAAAAACAAATACACCAAAGTGACAACGCACTACATTCGTGAGGACTCAGTTTAATAATATTTTGCATTAAAACTATTTATTATTACGCATTACCAACATACCTATTTCGTCCCTGTTTTTATTTATATTATTTATAATTGAAATAATGTAAGTTATAGACAAATTATATGTAAAAGTTCAATTTAACCAAAAATAACGTAGTTTATGCTAACACGAGTGTAAAACGCTTGTGATACATGACATATTTAAGAAACAACCAATCACGACACACTTGGGGTGATTTTTCAAATGTTAGATTTAAAAAGTGTGAAGAAACCACGAATAGACTATAATGGTGCAGTTAATACCTATTTTGTACAAACATTTATTTCTTTTTCTTTTTTATTTCGCGAGGGAATGTACCTGTATTTAAGTATTTCAGGCGTTTTGGCAGTGTTAGAATGGCTATTTGCCACGGCATGTAGTTATATTTGCAGTTGTATCAGGGATTAGTTATAAGGGTCGTTAGAATGTTCGTTGGTGTTCTTTTCGAATATGTTCTGGAAATTGTTTTTTTTTTTTCGGCGCAATTCGGCTTGCGAGAGAAAGTGATTGCGACGGGGTTCGCACCAGTGCCCGAAGGGACTCCCTGCATACCGCGCGATGCCTTTTCAGGCCGTGATCGGTAGGCGCACTAAGAATAGCACTACGGCGTTATTAGTAGTGAGAACCCGCTGCCATCTTGGAGAAGACAACAAACCTTCAAATAGAAAGCCTTGGGCGGCAAGCACACGTGACCGTCTCTTCTGTTCATCTCGTTTTTAGGCCGATCAATTATACAAAATTCCTTCCGTCAGTGTGGGAAATGCTTTTGAGTGCCAGAAAGGGAAAGATCCCTCCTGCCTTCCTAAATTTCTCGCGATGCGAGGTTTCTAGTAACTTTAATTATCAATGGTTTCTGCGACGCTGTTCCCGTGATCCGCCTGGATAGTTGTGTCGCAAACTGTTTTGTCTCCCCGCTGTGCAAAGTACGTGAATAACATAAACTACAATAAATCTCAGAGCAAAATGTTTGACATTTCATTTTTTTTTTTTACAATGGCACCGTTATTCAACAACCTTTCTTCTCATGCTTTTGCCGAGTGAGTGGACCGAGCTGAGTTTCAGTCGCCTGCTGTTTCTGACGGCTGCAACATTACAACTGTACAAAATACACTACTTATTAAACTCGTGCCCGTAGCACAACGAATCTGAAAAACTCAACTATGATGCGCAATTTGATAAACAGAAACTGTTGTATTTTTGGTTACAGCCTGCACTTGCGCATGAGCAGAAAATAAAAGAGAGCTGCCGCTGCTGCTCCGAGAAAGAAAATTATTTTAGTCTCCTTGTCTTTGCAAACAACAAACAAGGTTGAAGGCAAGAGTACCTATAATTCTAATTATAAAATTAAAATAATTCTTACTTAATGAGTTTTGAGCATTTTTCCGTGTGTTTTCTTGCAATAAAACAACAAACATTAAAAATAATAAATTTTTTATTTCTGCATGAAAACTTATTAGTGATCGCGTGTACACGCGACCGTGCTGTTTCCAAAGAGTTCCGCAATTAAAATTCCATCGCAGCTGAAAAGCACTTAATTAGGCACGGGGTTAAGCAGAGAATTATGGATGGAGTGTGCCGGGCTTAAGGCTCAGCGGGCGGGATTAAGACCCTAAGTAGCTGCCGGCAGTGGCTTCCAGCAGAAGGCCCGGATCTCTTGCCGGCTGGAGAGAGAATTTGTGGCGCACCCGCCGTGCATTTCGCACAGTCCTCGGCGGCGATATTGGCGCACATTCTTCGCACACGCGCTCTGCAGGACAGTCCCCGGGAATTCCAAATTGCCGTCTCCCAGACTCGCACAACTGCACGAGTGTGAGACTGCACTCGTCAAACACACACACACGTACGTACGTACGTACGTACGCACGCACGCACGCACGCACACACATACACATACGCGAAAAGCGTAATGGTCCTAATAACATTCCTGCAATCCACCCCGTGTTTTAAAATGAATAACATACTAGCTTATTCGATCTTCCTAAACAAATGTTTCGGTAATAGGCATATTCTGAGGAACTTACATTTTACCGAATAATTTAATTCATCAAGAACCACAATATACAAACGCTTACATACTTCACTGACTTGACCACATGCGTGTTAAAGATGTTTATATAGCCAATTAACACGACAAATCGAACGTTTATTGAAGCTCCGCTTTGTTTTTTCTTTCTGCGTAGCCTTCTGCGATATCGAAAATTAAGCGTGTCGTGGACTTAAAGATCAATATCGAGGCGCTAAATATCGTACGATCATGCTCTTGCTCGAATGTATTGTTACGCCTGCTTCCGCGTCGCCAGGTTCGTGAAGTGATTGCTTTCTTAATTAAATAAAATAGATAAAATTTAATTCCCTGTCTTATTTATGACACTAAAAACATTTTTAGCCCATATTTTCACAAAATACTTCCACTCACTATATTGCAGCCTTAATTACAAAATAACAATTCATTACTAAATACTTTATCACATTAATCAAATAAATCAATAATACCAACAAACATTATACAGTGCCTACACTACTCGAAACCAATCAAGGTGCACCAAATATACGAGTCTCTCGTTAACTCTTCGACATCCAGGTGAATCACAGATATCGCAGCACTCAGTCGAATACGCCCCGCACTCACTTCGCACACATGCAGGTCGCTGTCTCCGTGCTGCCGGTGACTGCCGTAGTTCGCAGATTCACTCATGGGCGCCCACACACTCAAAAACTCCCCTCGGTGCGCTAAACGGCTGCATTTACACCTGCTTCAATCCTTTACATCGTCACCCACTTAAGCACGCCCAGAGATGACATAGTTCGTCATCAATGCGGGGCCACGGCGACACAGTGGCTAGACTGCTCGCCTCTCCAAAGGCAAATCGGGTTCGATTCCCCTCATCGAGGAGGGGGGTCTATCCCGCATTTTCGCACGTATGAATCGTACCTGACGATGCCGCTGGTAGGTGAGTTTTTCGGGAATCGCCCGTTTCCTCCACCTGACACAAGCATACGCATCATCACATGCCTCATCGCCCCTACACACAAAGCACCAAACAGGCGTGCAGCGTTTCCATTTGCAACCTGTCTCTACGAGACTTATAACGGCAACCATGTTCTTGAGCAATAATGAAAGGAAGTTGTGCAGCACGTATCTGCACAACTTTAAATATCCTGGACCAGAGATTTAACTTATAAAAGTGATCATGAAGACTCTCGTTTTGGGCATTTTCGCTTTCTAGTAATACACATAAGAGACAGATGTAGAAACAGACACTGTCTTCGGTCACGAAAATTTTTCTTAAAATGCTTTCCGTAAGAAGTAGAGATGGGAGTAGTGACAACATTCCCGGAGTGGTGGCAACCAGTGACAGTGACACACAAGTCGCATTGACAAATAGCGGTGACTTTGTCACTGCTTGTCATCTTCCCTTATTTTATTCACTGTACCGTCTCTGTGGATTGTTTTCTTTGTAAACCACGGAAACAAACAGTTTGATAGCATTTGAACAATAGTTCAAACTTTATAATGTTTTTAAATTCAATATAGCGTACAGTAGAATTGTCCAAACAATATAATTACTAAACCACTGCCATATCTTGAGGACTCTGCTCCAGAACGATACAATCCATTTATGCATTATGGATAGATACATTCGCGATATTTATAAACATACTTTATGTAACGAATTGCACAAAATAAAAAAATGTAAAATATGTAAACTTGCCCTAAAATGTAATATTTTGAATACGCTCGCAGGAAGCAGAATTCGTCGCAAATTAGATCTGTAGCTATAAGATGTTATTACAAGCGATGTAAGCCAATGGATTTAACTACTGAGGCCACTTTGTACTTTTCTTCCTTCCCTTGAGGGAGCTGCACAGGGCATCGTCACTATTTTTTGCTTTTTAAATATAGGCAATAAGATAAAAATAAAAAGTGGTGGCTTCAGATAATTGCTTTTAACCATTGCTGGAAAAGAAAGTCGTACTTGTATTTTCAGAGCACTTATTTACCAAGATGCGCGTATACACGTAAACACCGATTACACAGAGGATATTTTACTGGGGAGTTTACTTGAAGCTGTAAAACGACGCTGGTGAATGTGTCCCGGAGAGCNAGTACCTATAATTCTAATTATAAAATTAAAATAATTCTTACTTAATGAGTTTTGAGCATTTTTCCGTGTGTTTTCCTGCAATAAAACAACAAACATTAAAAATAATAAATTTTTTATTTCTGCATGAAAACTTATTAGTGATCGCGTGTACACGCGACCGTGCTGTTTCCAAAGAGTTCCGTAATTAAAATTCTATCGCAGCTGAAAAGCACTTAATTAGGCACGGGGTTAAGCAGAGAATTATGGATGGAGTGTGCCGGGCTTAAGGCTCAGCGGGCGGGATTAAGACCCTAAGTAGCTGCCGGCAGTGGCTTTCAGCAGAAGGCCCGGATCTCTTGCCGGCTGGAGAGAGAATTTGTGGCGCCCGCCGTGCATTTCGCACAGTCCTCGGCAGCGATATTGGCGCACATTCTTCACACGCGCTCTGCAGGACAGTCCCCGGGAATTCCAAATTGCCGTCTCTCAGACTCGCACAACTGCACGAGTGTGAGACTGCACTCGTCAAACACACACGCACACTCATATGCGAAAAGCGTAATGGTCCTAATAAAATTCCTGCAATCTACCCCGTGTTTTAAAATGAATAACATACTACCTTGTTCGATCTCCCTAAAACAAATGTTTCTCTAATAGGCAGATTCTGAGGAACTTACATTTTACCAAATAATTTAATTCATCAAGAACCACAATATACAAACGCTTACACACTTCACTGACTTGACCACATGAGTGTTAAAGATGTTTATATAGCCAATTAGCACGGCAAATCGAACGCTTTTTGAAGCTCCGCTTTGTTTTTTTTTCTTCGTACCCGTTTGCGATTCTGCGATATGGAAAATTAAGCGTGTCTTGGACTTAAAGATCAATATCGAGGCGCTAAATATCGTACGATCATGCTCTTGCTCGAATGTATTGTTACGCCTGCTNTAAAGATCAATATCGAGGCGCTAAATATCGTACGATCATGCTCTTGCTCGAATGTATTGTTACGCCTGCTTCCGCTTCGCCAGGTTCGTGAAGTGATCGCTTTATTAATTAAATTAAATAGATAAATTTAATTCCCTGTCTTATTTATGACACTAAAAACATTTATAGCCTATATCTTTCACAAAATACTTCCACTCACTACATTTCAGCCTTCATTACAAAATAATAATTCATTAATAAACACATTATTGCTTTAATCAAATAAATCAATACTACCAACAAACATTATACAGTGCCTGCACTACTCGAAACCAATCAAGGTGCACCAAATATACCAACCAGTCTCTCGTTAACTCTCTGACATCCATCCAGGTGAATCACATACATCGTAGCACTCAGCCGAATACGCCCCGCACTCACTTCGCACACATAGAGGTCGCTGTCTCCGTGCTGCCGGTGACTGCCGTAGTTCGCTGATTCACTCATGGGCGCCCACACACTCAAAAACTCCCCTCGGTGCGCTAAACGGCTGCATTTACACCTGCTTCAATCCTTTACATCGTCACCCACTTAAGCACGCCCAGAGCTGACATAGTTCGTCATCAATGCGGGGCCACGGCGAGACAGTGGCTAGACTGCTCGCCTCTCCAAAGGCAAATCGGGTTCGATTCCCCTCATCGAGGAGGGGGGAGGGGGGTCTATCCCGCATTTTCGCACGTATGAATCGTACCTGACGATGCCGCTGGTAGGTGAGTTTTTCGGGAATCGCCCGTTTCNTCCCGCATTTTCGCACGTATGAATCGTACCTGACGATGCCGCTGGTAGGTGAGTTTTTCGGGAATCGCCCGTTTCATCCGCCTGACACAAACATACGCATCATCACATGCCTCATCGCCGCTACACACAAAGCACCAAACAGGCGTGCAGTGTTTCCATTTGCAACCTGTCTCTACGAGACTTATAATGGCAACCATGTTCTTGAGCAATAATGAAAGGAAGTTGTGCAGCACGCATTTGCACAACTTTAAATATCTTGGACCAGAGATTTAACTTCTAAAAGTGATCAGGAAGACTCTCGTTTTGGGCATTTTCTCTTTCTAGTAATACACACTAGAGACAGATGTAGAAACAGACACTGTCTTCGGTCACGAAAACTGTTCTTAAAATGCTTTCCGTAAGAAGTAGAGATGGGAGTAGTGACAAAATTCCCGGAGTGGTGGCAACCAGTGACAGTGACACACAAGTCGCATTGACAAATAGCGGTGACTTTGTCACTGCTTGTCATCTTCCCTTATTTTATTCACTGTACCGTCTCTGTGGATTGTTTTCTTTGTAAACCACGGAAACAAACAGTTTGATAGCATTTGAACAATAGTTCAAACTTTATAATGTTTTTAAATTCAATATAGCGTACAGTAGAATTGTCCAAACAATATAATTACTAAACCACTGCCATATCTTGAACGATATTTATAAACATACTTTATGTAACGAATTGCACAAAATAAAAAATGTAAAATATGTAAACTTGCCATAAAATGTAATATTTTGAATACGCTCGCAGGAAGCAGAATTCGTCGCAAATTAGATCTGTAGCTATAAGATGTTATTACAAGCGATGTAAGCCAATGGATTTAACTACTGAGGCCACTTTGTACTTTTCTTCCTTCCCTTGAGGGAGCTGCACAGGGCATCGTCACTATTTTTTGCTTTTTAAATATATGCAATAAGATAAAAATAAAAAGTGGTGGCTTCAGATAATTGCTTTTAACCATTGCTGGAAAAGAAAGTCGTACTTGTATTTTCAGAGCACTTATTTACCAAGATGCGCGTATACACGTAAACACTGATTACACAGAGGATATTTTACTGGGGAGTTTACTTGAAGCTGTAAAACGACGCTGGTGAATGTGTCCCGGAGAGCAGTGGATAAAGTAAGCCAGGACTCTGACGGTGGAGAANCCTGCCGGCGCGCAACAGTAAGCGATGCCCCTCCAGAGACGCGGGGAGAGATAGTGGCATCGGCTACGTGCCCGGATCGTCCGCCGACCCTACCTCCCGAGCGCCTGAAGTGCCCCTTCGCGACTCCCGAGCTGCGACGACGGCAACAGCCTCCGGGATAGCCAAGGTCGGGTGAGCACTGTACAAGACAGAGCGGGGGCGTTCACAGTCAAACCGGACACCGAGAATCACTTTGCTTGGACAGACATTTCTTTCCAGAGTCGAGGTATCTATTTTTTTTTTGCACAAGTAACATAAAATTTGGAATAAAAGGGTAACGGGGAAATATGGAATTATGCGTCGTTAAAACATTGATTTGACATTAAAAAAAATACTCATTTTAAACCGTGGCGTGTGGTGAAGTGTTACAAGGTGACTTGCTGAGTGCTGTACATACTCGGCTCACGCAGCAGGAACCAGTAAGCAGAGTAGAGCCGGGATAAACGGAATGTATTGCGGCCACTCACGAGAGAGCGCTGAGGCACCCATTACACACGTTCTGTGACGGCAACCTGCACCACTACGTTTAAGTGGCCGATGTGTAAAATAGCAAACGACTAGATTTAGCACAAAACAAAACACAGCTTTCATTGCAACAGTTCACCACGCGCCACTGCTTTTAAATAAATTTGCTTCAAAAAGTAATTAAGAGTATACAAGGTGGTTGGTAACGAATATTCCGAATTTTGGAATATGTTAGTAGATGACTCTGAGAAAAAGAAACACTTATAAACATCGGTCTGATTCGGAGGTGATACTAAGAAATGGGGTTGTCTGCTCTGTGCCAAAACAAAGAAGCGCGCACCTGTGTTTGGTGAATTGTGTACATAGCTACCTACGGAGACTACAATACATGTCAAAAGCAGCAGTACCCGTTTCAGCTCGTCTGTGTACGGCNCTTGCAATAGTTCACCACGCGCCGCTGCTTTTAAATAAATTTGCTTCAAAAAGTAATTATGAGTATACAAGGTGGTTGGTAACGAATATTCCGGATTTTGGAATATGTCAGTAGATGACTCTCTGAGAAAAAGAAACACTTATAAACATCGGTCTGATTCGGAGGTGATACTAAGAAATGGGGTTGTCTGCTCTGTGCCAAAACAAAGAAGCGCGCACCTGTGTTTGGTGAAGTGTGTACATAGCTACCTACGGAGACTACAATACATGTCAAAAGCAGCAGTACCCGTTTCAGCTCGTCTGTGTACGGCACGTGTAAATTGCTACAGTGCACGGTGTTTGGCCTTGATAATCAGTGCAGCATCCCGTCTGTGACGTCTCTTATACACAAGCTCTTCCATCAATTACAGCTCGGGTTAGGCGATATGGATGGATAATATATTGCAAACACTCCTTATATCCGCAACCGTTCTGAATCATGTTTATAAGTCTTTATTTTCAGACGGACCTCTAATATCACATCTCGCAATTCGGAACATTTGTCAACAATCATACTGTATAATAACAATAAAAGTAACAAGAAGTTACCAATATAACTGGCGAGTCTACTTTCCTCTACGTGCATGCAAATAATTTTGATGGAGTTCTTAAACGCTTAGATGGTAGGTAAGCCTGGACGTCTCGTTGAAAGCGATATCATTAGAGATGGAACGAAAAACACGCACTACACTAGTGAGGCATTAAAAAATACACACGAGCCTTATCCGGAACTCGAACCCTGAAACCCTCGCACCGTAAGCTGGCGTGCAACAAACTGCATTACGGATGTAGGATTAGGAGCATCGATTTCGGTTGTAATCAATCTAATGTTCTGGTTTACTAACCTGTCATATTTACAAGGCCGTCNTGCCTTATCCGGAACTTGAACCCTGAAACCCTCGCACCGTAAGCTGGCGTGCAACAAACTGCATTACGGATGTAGGATTAGGAGCATCAATTTCGGTTGTAATCAATCTAATGTTCTGGTTTACTAACCTGTCATATTTACAAGGCCGTCATTTTGAAAATTTGGTGAGTGTTACTTAAATCATGTAAGTTTACATTTCATTCCCTAGCACTACTTGTATGGAGGATTTGGTGTAAATATGCTGATAGGTTCCCGAGATACGGAATAAAAAATTTATTTTCTTAATTTGGCACTATCACACAAAAATGCTTAAAAAGGGGCTCTGTATATGCATATGATGCTTCTTGTTTGGTTGAGTTTGGTTAAATTGTTTAACAGATATGGAAAATCTATCTAAATTACTTACATTGNTCGGTTTTAATCAATCTAATGTTTTGGTTTACTAACCTATCATATTTACAAGACCGTCATTTTGAAAATTTGGCGAGAGTTACTTAAATCATGTAAGTTTACATTGCATTCCATAGCACTACTTGTATGGAGGATTTGGTGTAAATATGCTGATAGGTTCCCGAGATACGGAATAAAAAATTTATTTTCTTAATTTGGCACTATCACACAAAAATGCTTAAAAAGGGGCTCTGTATATGCATATGATGCTTCTTGTTTGGTTGAGTTTGGTTAAATTGTTTAACAGATATGGAAAATCTATCTAAATTACTTACATTGCAGCCATTTTCAAAATAAGGGAATTATCCATTTTAGTTGCATGTCTTCCATAGTATTACTTGCATGACAAATTTAGAGGAAATCTATTAGTAGTTCCCGAGATAGGCCTACGATGTAAACGCTTTATTTCTTCGTGTAGTGTTGTTATCTTCCAAAAAGGCAGACCTAGGACTATATATCTCTAAAAAATTCCAAGCCTACACGAGGCATTGTTAACATNATGTAGTGTTATCTTCCAAAAAGGCAGACCTAGGACTATATATCTCTAAAAAATTCCAAGCCTACACGAGGCATTGTTAACATACCGAATTTTGTTTAAATCGGTTAAATGGTTATCAAGCTACGACAAAGTACCCTAAATTTTAAAATAGGCCACAATCTTGAAAATTAATACATGGCGTGATCAAAAACAACAAAGGCGAAAGGTACCATACGACATTGCAGGAAAACATTGTGCCAGCTCTTCTCCAACTATACCCAGATTACTGCTTTTTTTTAACAGGGAGGTGCATTGCCCCATTACCTTCGATTGAGAGGTACTGTCGCTTCTAGATGAAACATTTGTTAGGAGGCGGATAGGCTGACAAAGTAGTGTTGAGTATCCATCCTGACCTCCAGATTTGATGCCGTTAGATTTCTATCTGTTGGGAACTCTGAAGAACACCGTGCACGTCAAAGAGCCACGTATACTGTATGCCATGAGAAATGCGAATGCGGCCGCATGTGAATCCACTCGGATGTAAATCGTAGCTACTGTTTGTCGTTCTGCTCTACAGCATTGCAAACGATGTCTTGCTGCTAATGACGGACAGTTTTAACATTTTTAAACGTTATTAACATTAGCACACACCCATCGTTGTCCTTATAGCATCAAATACAAGTATGTAGTCCCATCAGATTGACTTTAATAGTTTCTCTGTTATTCGCACTGAACTAGTGTAAATATTAAGGTGGGACATCCGCTATGTTACCAATATGCTAACCGTTACGCTTAAGCGCAATAAACAAAGAGAAAATAAATTACACAGTGCGAAGTACACGAATTTTAAAGTCACGTTTTAATACAACGTTAATACTTTTAACTAACCGGTCAGTGTGTACCTTAAAAAATATATGCAATTAATGGCAGGAAATTTTCAAAAACTGATTTCAAAAGTGATCAAATTAATGCGAACCAACTGTTCCTGAATTTTCGCTGATGTGCATTTCACCGAGTGAACTCAACGATCCAAATTTGATTACGAGAAATGAGCTGCTATCTCTTTATTGGTATGCAAATTTTAAAACATTGTCAAGATATAATATCTGATTTTCTAGTTTGTTACGTCCAGTGCGACATTTACGTAGTTGATTTAGTTTCGTAAATGCGCAAAAATAAGTCTCCATCGAAGTGATCTGTTGCAGCTATATTGTGTTGTTTATGCGTTGTATTTTGACAAATAACTAGTAAAGATCCAAACAATTTTAATGAAATAAAATTGATTTACTTAGTATGATAAAAAAGAAAATGGCAGTACACATACTTGTTAAATATATATGTGAGAAGGAGGAATGAGGAAAAGGTAAGAGAAAAGTTCCGGGGAGGGGGGATGGGTTGAATCAACAGTTAATTACCTAGCTAGATAAATTTCTCCCGTTTAATTCTGAGAGTCAAAATTTTTACAAAAAGCCAAATATTTCCAAACAAAGCCAGATTGAACAGAACGACGAGTTTGGACTAGTTCTGATTAAAAAATAAATAAAGTGACATTATGTACAATGCAGTTATTCAAATTTGTCTGTTATGCGAAGTTTCGCTTTTTCGAGCTTCCGCAAAGGGCGCCTGACAGTGGACGTGCAATCACTTTGTGAAGCGGCAGTGAGTAACGACCCGTACACCTCGCACAATTTCTCTACATCTCGTGTTCACATGGTTGTGGCAATGCAGTAGTTTTCAGTCGTTGCATGTCATCATACGCCAAGTGATTGTCAGCTTCTGTCGGCACTACGCCGCCGCACACGACATATTGCTCGACACTTTGGGTAGTTGCAGTTCGTGAATAAGCGCGATGCCATGTTATTTACCCCATTGGTCCTTTCGAAGGTCTATCAATGCTACAGGCGGCGTAACTGGCCATCAGAGCACTACTTCAACAAGAAAATGAAAAATATAACGGGCTTCACTCTCAACCACTAGAATTGGATATGGAATCCATGAAACATTAAGCGGGGAAAACATCAGAAATAACGCCTGGAAATGAAACAGCATATGCATGAATCCTGAAGCGATGATTGCGGAATTCTTTGTGTTTTATTTTGCTGGTATCTTCAGCGAGGAAAGGATGTGCGTAAATCACATCTTGAAGATATGTGATATATAACTTAAAAAGGCATTTATCTAAAATGCCACCAGTCATGTGTAAAATCACTAATTAACAACCAATTACTCTTGCTTACGTTATATTACATTTATAGGTTGTGGTTATCGGTTGTGGGACCAAGGAGCGCCACAACAACGACTAATAACACAGTAATTGGTATTACGTTAAAACAAAGATTATCATTAATTACCGTTGTTTCAAAGGAGACATTTTGCATAATGGCAGATTGGTGCTATGCGACCTTCTCCAAGCTTATGCAACCTTTAAGACACATAATTGCTTATTATTTATACAACCTGGGAAACAATGGGTGAAAACCACAGTGAACTGTCAGCAACTAAAAAAATGTAAAAGGGAGAAGTTAGAATATGTTTCGCAAGACAGCTGTGGATTTAGGTAAACAGCTGGTTAATTCGCCTATAATGACTGAGGTGAGAATACCATAAGGATGATGGTCATGATAAAGATGAAGATGAAAACAGAGAATAAAAAATGGAAAAAGTAAAGATGGAAAATGTAAAGATAGAAAAATTAATGATGGAGAAAGTAAATACGGAGAAGATAAATATAGAGAAGACAATATGGAGAAGATAAAGATGGAGAAGATAAAAGTGGATACAATAAAATTAATATGGAGATTTAGGAAATGAATGCGAGAGCAAGGACGACAATGATACTATGACGATTTGATGATCGTAAAGTAAGTTATCCTAACTTTCTACATTTGCTACATACATTAAGAAATGTAGGGATGTTATACTACAATTCCATCAATATTCCATAATTATGATTATTTTATATTTTATTCGTAACAAAATTAGAGCCTGATCGTGTACAGTATGCAAACAAGTATGTTTTGAAATCTACTGATAACTTGCTAGTTTGTGCTCCAACAGAAGAACCTGTGATAGAACGTCTATTGAAACAAGCAAAATAATAAAATGTACTGCAGAGATGCAAAAAATAAAATTAAAATGTCTAAGAAAAAAGGTATACACACGCATCGTGCTTTACTGGGAATAGAACCCAGAAATCCGCATTTCAACCAAATGTGGCATGGAAGTTTGTGTTTCATCTAATGCCACGATGAAATACTACCCCGCCTTTAATATCACGCCTTTTTTTCCTTTTATTTTTCAGATTTGGCGTTACATTTCCAATGAATAAGAGAGACGTATGCGAAGAAAGATTCCTGTTGCAGCTTGAACCAGTTCCCAACTGCATACCTTACTTGCTCATCGGTGTCGAATCTTTGTGCGTTTCTCGGAATTTCATTCATGGTCCGAAAATACGAGTGCCCGAGCTGTTGGCGCCTGGAGGGGATACGACGACTCCGCAGTTTTCTCTCGGCCCTCGCGAAATATTTGCGCCCAATCGGTAACCGTCGTCTTCGACACGCACTTTTTTTTTACGTACACAGCGGCCACCATTTTATAGCAAGCATCCCTTTACCGTTAAAAAACGGAATTTCTACAAATTGATCTCTTTTGAATGAGTCTGTTAGCACACCGGCCATCTTATACGTCCTGCCGCGCGTCTTAGTAACGAATCCCGTGGAAACTTTAAGAATACTGCGCATGCGCCACACATACAGTTACACTTTAAGCATTTGCGTTCCAAAAACTCAGCTGCCAACACGTGGCACACTCCGAACGAAGTTTCATTTGAACAAGACTCGCACGTAAACAAACTTCTCTAACTAGATCCATTAAAGTTGATGTTGAAAAGCGATCATATGATAAACGAGTTTCACGATCCACGAAGTCTGAGTGCGGCTAACTCTAATCAGCGAGAAAGAGCGATATTAGGTACAAACTAGGCCTAAGTTCGATCGGGGTTACACTGTAAATGAGTTACAACAATAAAACTTTACTACTGTTTTCTCAAATTTCTGGATCTTAACTCAGAGTTTGAGAGAAAATATAAAACAAATTTGGCCGTTGGTTGGAAGGTTAAAACGTTATAGAAAATTTTGTCTTTACATCTGATTGTTAATACTGTCAGTGCAATCAGTACGTTTTCCGAGGTTTGCTATTTTGTATTTTTTGCCACGTGTGCAACGCGTGATCAATCGTCAAGGAGTAGACATCATGAACGCACTAACGGTGTAAAAAAAAAAATTAACGCGAAGACTTTTATTGAAAATTACAGCTTCGGCCCACTTGGAATGTGTTCATTTCGCGCACTAGTTGAAGGGAGTGAAGAAGAAGAAAAGGAGGCAACGCCACGCACGCACGCACGCACGGCAAGCGAAGGAAACGGCAGCTTTAAAGGGGAAACGTTCCCCTCGCGCGGTGATGGACGATTTTTCCCCGGCGCGGCGGCCCGCGACCTGGGGCAATAAGGCACTCCATTATCCCGACTGCAGGCGGCGGCGAACATGATGGACGACCCAGCGGGCGCGCCTCGCTTCCGCGCGTATTGAATACCAATTATTCCGGGACATTAGCCCCGCCGATCGCCGGCGATGGGAAATGTAAAACTCGTGTCCCGCTGTCCCTCCGCAGCCGCCGGGGAGAAATATCTTTTGCGTCCGACAGGGGCAGGCCGCCTCGAGGAAATTCTTGCAATGAGGGGGGAGGGAACACCCCTTGCCAACTCGCCGTCCGATGAGAATGATTCCACTTCCCTTCAGGCGACACGTTCGCCGATACTGATCCGCTGATCAGCTCCCTCTGACTACAGAGTAGATAAATATACAGAAGGGGAGGCTTGGGCGGCTCTTAACTTCGAGGTCTTGATAGCCGATGAGGGTGAAGCGAGGTGAGAATGGAGCAACGCCGGAACGCAAGGGCGGGGGAAATGGGATATCCCCGAGAAAACCCAGAGGCCAGCGGCATCTTCAGGCATGATTACCATGTGCGAAAATACGGGAGCGACCCTGCCGGGAATCGAATCCAGTTTGCTTTGATGAGATGCGAGTAGTCTGACCACTACACCTCTGCCCTCTGCGGACCCAGTACACAGAGACAAACTGGCGTGGTGGTTCCTTTGATGTGGGAGTGATCATTCTCTGATTCGCTGCGCGAGACACTTGGGAACGAGCCTTGTGTCTGATTGGGTACTGCGTGTTGTGAAAGGTCCCCTATTGGCCTGGCCTCCGGCTGGCGAGTAGGTTACCAGGCGCCGATTGGCGAACGGCGTTTAGCATTATTTCTGGCCAACGACGCCATTTTGATGGCGTGTGCGGCTGGAATTCGCGGTGTAAGAGGTTGTTTTACCTCTGTATTAAGTTCTCAGTGCTTTGATCGTGATTCTCACACGGTCGTGATCGCCAAAGTAGGCCGGTGGCGGTAGTGGTTCAAAGCCCACTGCGACATTAAACCCAGCTTCGACGTCAAGATCCTTATACATGTGCTGAATTTTGTTTGTAGCTGTGGAATATCAAAGCCCCCGCCTTACGTTGGTATGCTAGCGGGGGACGCACTAGCCTCTCCCGGAATTGAAACGCGGGATTTCCGAGTTCGTAGACAATTCCTAACAGACCTCGGTCGTGCAGTAGTTGTATCACTGAACATCAATAATAATGCAGAAGAAACGAACCCATAACAGAATTCTGGAGCTAGTTTATTCGCCCGTTAGTATGTATTTTTATAATAGTCCCCACTTGTTCGTAGCGCCATTTTGCATAAAGACACGTAACTTAAGGCATTTCACGTTGAAGTTAACATGGATTTCGTTGCGCTAATTTTTTTTATTGTTACGTTCAGGAACACCTAGGTTTAGCAGCTGTGTATTCACAATGAATTATGAGTGATGCAAAGTTAAAGTTTTTATGCGAGATGTTGAACCAACTTAAAAATAATGTAAAGGTAAAACAATGTCAACCAATCAGATTTAAGGTACAATTTTTGTTTGTTTTGGTATTTGGGATTAATTTTTATTTCTGCCGACTTCAGTCTCTACTGTAGGCTACATTATGTTATCGCACCAGTTGAGAACATCATTCAGTTGCAACATAATTTAAAGTTTGATTTGGTTTGTGCGTATTTGAATGATACATAAATTAACGATTTGAAACACTCCGAACTAAAAATCTTTGCATTCAAATAGGCGAAGGTGACACACATGGCAATTACTGGCACATATGTAAAATCGTTAACATCTGTTCATTTGTACATATTTCAGATACAACATATTTGATAGCACTACATTACGCCGTTAAAAGGACGAGCCGTTATCAACTTAAATGCGGACATAACTAAGATTTTATAAAAAAAAAATTTTACGCAGAGTTAACACAAAGTTAACATAAACGAATCTCATATTACAACACGAACAGATCTTTACACTGATGATATCTTCTCCGCTGGCAAAAGCTAGTTGCGCAGATTTTGAAATTCTTTTAGAAAGATAAATACGACGGCTGGTGATAAGCTACCCGTTTCACCGCACCATGGCCCCACGAACAACGGAAGCTCTGTAGAGCCTCCTTGTGAAAGGTCAGGAAACTTGGTGCAAAAACCGAGAAAGTCTCGTTTGGCTATGTTCCTTTTGAAGTATTGTTTAACATCCAATGGTAGCTGGCCCTACGGCTTGAGCTGCATTCGGGAGTAAGCAGGTTCGAACCTAGAATCTGAACCGGGGGATGTTTTCCAGTTTACTTTCAGTACCCATTCCATACCAATGCCACTGCAGTTTGTTAATCTGTGTGCTGCCAGAGTGACTCCATGATTAGTCTCAGTACTTGAAAGGAATAACGTTTGTACTCGAATACAGAGAAATGGGATGACGCGCATTAGGAAACTGTACAGATATAACTAGATGGGCGAGAATGTGGTACCACTAGCGGGTGAAGTGTTACCAGTTAGGATACACGTAAGACAGTCTTGCTGACGGCGCAGCGAAATACGGCTGGCTGGCCTCCACTGCAAGTTAGGATTGCACACCCGTCTTCGACTGTTTTTCCTGCTCATAACATTTTTTTGAGGTAAAATAATTAAAAAAAAAAAAGATACTATAGGAGTTTAGCTAATTGCCTTACTCTGCAGTACAAACGCGAAATCCGAACCATTAAAGTAAAATTTCGTCATAAATAGTATAATATAAACTTTAAAATGTCAGTACCTTTTTGGCAACAAAAACACATAGGAAAATTAAGTACAAAAAGTTCCTAAACAACTCGTAAAATGTAAATGTTCTCTAGTCACAATCTAAATCGGAATAATTCAGAATTTCGCTGTTTAAATCAGTTAACAGCAATAGTACTTATGCAACAGTCAATTTAACTGATTAATCGGTGAATAAGTGCTAGTTTTTCTTCACGTATTGATTCAGCAACATTTCCCGCCAATTCATTAACAATTTAATTAATTGTTTTTTGGTGATTTGTTTTTTGACTGGTGGATCAGTTAAATAACGTGTATTAAATGAAATAACAATGCATAAAATAATAAAACCTGTAAAAATGTTTTTTGTTTTTAATGTGAGTTTTGTCTTTTATAATGCCATTTGGCGAAACAACATGAACATTCAATTTTTCGTTCCGTTTTTTACGTCTCGCATTTCGTTTTCATGTAATCATCATAGCTCTCGGTTTGAAGGTTTAAACTGCATTAAATGTGGTGAAGTGAGAGCATTCACACGTCTTATTTGTTTTGACAATGCTAATGTTATAAATTAAACTAAAAAACGATAAGAAAAGGCGTACAATTTAAATCTACATATTTTCGAAAAATTAATATAATGTATATATATTTCCCCTTTGTAATCAAACTTTGGTGTGGTAGCTCGATTGTAAGGTGACGATCTACAAGCGGGATGCTGTGGGTTCAAATTATGGACACTGTGAATTATTATTTTGATTGCGTTAAATTGCATAACATAAACATTGAATATAGAAAATTTGTTTATTTCTCGTAATAGTTTGCCTAAGTTCAATAAAAACAATATTTAATTCACTTCACACAGATCGCTGTCATTTTTTACTCAATCAGTGAAACTGTTTCACTGAAACAGTCAGTTTTTTTTCCCACCGATTCTAAGTGAAGACATTTTCACTGATTCGAGTAATTGAATTTCGATGCGAATCAGGAGTGTTTTTATATTTTGTCAAGATTTGTTTTTCATTGCCAAGCATTTACAAAAAACTACGATACGTGAGCTGCTGAAGATAAAAACATTATACGACGGTTATTCGTAAACTAAGGTACGATTTCTTATAAAACATAAACCATCACAGATTTTTACAAAAAACTTTTTTTATTTAATTCCTTACATGTTTGTCTATGTTTCTACATAGTTTCTATATTTGTTTATACATTTGTCATAACAGTCTACAAGATTTTGTATGCCTAAGTCATAGACGTCTGCCGCCTGTGAGGATAACCAGTCTGTAATTGCTTCTTTCACCTCGTCATCTGTGGCGAAGCCCTTGCCTACCTAAAGGCGTTTGCAATAGTCTCCCAACAAGGGTGAGAACTAGTAGAGGCTCCTTGCCTAAGTGTCGGGCGGGGTGTGCAGATGCCGAGACCGCGTATCATGTGGTGCAGAAATGCCCTCGCACCCATGATGCGCGGATCTCTCGGCACGACCACGTCGTGCGGGTGGTAGCAGACCACCTTTTTTGAGAAGGGGTTCCAAGTACGTCGTGAACCAAGATATAGGACTGCCGATGGACTGCGAAAACCTGTCTTGGTGGTCTTCAAACCTGGTCAGGAATCCGCCTATATTCTGGACGGCCAGGTCGTCCAGTGTCGTGGGTTAAGATGGTCTTTTGACAAAAGCGTGACCGCTACGAGAAGAACCAGGACGTGATAAAGTCCGTGATGGATGAGTTTGGGGTGGCTGGGGTGACCGTACTCCCGATCACTGTCTCGTGGAAGGGGGTGTGGTTTCCCCAGTCACTCTCTTCTCTTAGGGTGCTTGGTGTTAGTGAGGCTGTTTTGCGGACTGTGCCTACCCGCACTCTCTTTGGCTCACTTATGTGTTGGCGACGTTTCTGCCGCTCAACCAAACAGGGTACCCATGTCTCGTGATTACCGTGGTCTTCGGACATTTCCTTGTTTTCTTTGTTTATGTTCAATTGGTAGGATGGTGGGTGGATTGCCGTGTCCGGTATTTTTCTATATTGTGTGCTCAGAGTGTTATGTTTTTGTATTAATTTCTGTTAGTCTGGTGGGCCTTGCATTCGCCAACCGGTCGCTGTCAACCAAAGGGACGTGCCTTTCCTCCCCTCGAGGGTCTGAGGGCGTGGGTGACAGCCACAATCTGGGGCCTGCGAGGGCGAGTGATAGCGAGCAGCTTATTGTAGGGAGGGGGGAGTGACCTCTACTATGCGAGGGAGTGCCACCCCCGCAATATGCCTGCGTGTCATGGTTGGTAGGTGGTCTCTCTGGAAGCATTTAGGTCCTTCTTCTTGTATCTTCAAGAAGTGAGGGATGTCTATCTTCCTGTTCCTGGCTTCCCTTGATCACCTCTCCTACCGGCTGGCGCCTGCTCGGTCTTGGACCTCAATTACCATTCTCAGTTGTTATTATCATTATCATATCCTTTTCCGGCGAATGTAAGGATTATTTTTCGACACTCTTCATCTATTGAGTGATACCAATTGGCAAGAATATCTAAAAATAGCGGAACAAGTGAAAATCGCTCGGCGCCAAGTCTGGACTGTACGGTGGGTGGTCAATCTGTTCCCATCCAAAAGATCTGATCAGATTTTGGGTGTGAATGGCAGAATGGGGTCTGGCATTGTCATGCAGCAACAAAACTCCAGACGTCAGAAGGCCGCGTCGCTTATTGCGTATTGCACGTAGAAGTTTAGTCAGGTAGCGCAGTAAGCGGCTGCATTGATTGTTGTCCCTTGCTGCATAAACTCGACTAACAAGACTCAATGTCTATCCCAAAACACAGTTGCCATAACCTTGCATGTTGAGATTGTCCGCTTGGCCTTGATTTTGACTGGTGATGTCGGGTGACGCCATTCCATTGACTGACGTTTAGACTCTGGGGTCATGTGAGAAACCCACGTCTCGTCCCCTGTGACAATCTTCTCTAAAAATTGATCACCTTCCTTATGATATCGGTCCAAAACATCAAGAGCACAAGCCATTCTTTTCATTTAGTGCTCCTCAGTAAGCAGCCTGGGAACCCAACGTGCGCACAATTTGTGAAATTGCAAATTTTCAGAGACAATTTTGTGCAAAGTTGTTCTACCCACATTCGGAAATTCCAATGCTAAAGTTGAAATTGTGAATCGCCGGTCTTCACGCATCTTTTCGTCCACGGCTTTGACCAAATCTTCTGTAATAACTGATAGTCGGCCTGATCGCGGTTCATCATGGACATTTTCCCGTCCGTCCTTGAAAGCTCTCGCCCACTTACGCACTTTGCTGTCACTCATCGCATTGCTGTAGTCAAGCGTATACGCGGTTAAATGCCGTATACCGTGTGCGTACTATCACTCAGAGTATTCCTTCTGCATATTTGCGTAGGCCTTCTGTTTTTATTTCGTTGTTTATTTTCATTACATAGTTTTAGCTAATTTGTAAAACTACATTATTATAACGTCATATATTAAAGCCATTTATATTCGTTTCTGTATCAGATGAACCTAATTATAGCTAACAACACTCTACAGCACAACCATATCATGAATTTGGTTGTGTTCACTTCGCAACACGAGATGTACGGAGCAGTAGTGCAACACTAATGTAAGTTACAGTTTATTTTTTCGTTCAAGGTACACAATGCTAGTTTTTGTCTATCGAAAAAGTTAATCTGTTTACATCACGCGAGAGTGCAATGGCAATATTTAACACATTTTAATCTAATCAATTTCAAATTAACTGGTTTTTGAACATACACAAATTTTAATAGATAAAAACACACTATTTAAATATCGCAGCTGTCAGCCGGTAGGCGGTGCCCTAAACACTTGTATTGTGAGTGAAATGTTTAAATGCATGGCCATTGAAGGTAGTATATCCTATTTTACACACATTAAAGTATGTATTTGCAAATAGTATCACATATAAATTTCTAACAGTCCCACGGTTTTACTTTGATGACGCATGAATAATGTTATGAGGCGCACGGCAATGTTAATTTTTCATATGGCAGAATAATACAAAACGAGAAACACGAGTAGATCCCAAACAGGACTTTGAAAAGTGAACAGCCTGTAGAAACCTTATAGGGGTCGAGGGTATCTGGAGCATCATGCCTCCAGGTTCGCGCGATCCCCCTTCCCCCGCATCATCTCCCTCATCCACACGTGCACAGGATATCGGGAAATATTCAGTCCCCACCCCGCGGCTTTGCCGGGGGTCGCGCGCGTCCCCAGTCAGCGATCCTTCCTCCACAAACCGCCGCCGAACTCTCATACGCCACCGAATGGCCTTGGTGTCGTGAGACCGGGAGCCTACACTCCCATAACTCACAGGGTGTTTGCAAAACAAATGCACCCCTACACATACTCTGATCATTGGGCCGGCGGCGGGGCGCCGCGTAGCTGTGTTTTGTTGGGTACCGGACCCGTATTAAGGTTGTTTATTGGTGTTGCCTACTTTAAATAGAAATTACGTTGTTTTTGTGTTCGGCGGGGGAGGGAAACTCCCCTCTAAGCCCCTCCCGGCTGGAGTGATTGTCCGTGTCGTGATGTCTGCCTGACATGTTGGTCTGTTGTGTGCAAGTGTGCTAATTAATTTCGCATGTAGTGTGTGGGTGAGTCCCTAGTCTCCAGGGGCAGCCCACGGGGTACGTTTCATTGTGTGGTCGTATAATTATATTGGAAATATTTTTTTTAATTTCACACACACACACACACACACACACACATATATGCCCTGAGGGCACGTAGTCATTTAAGTTTTTTTATATAACAAAAATAAATAAATATATNTATATTGGAAATATTTTTTTTAATTTCACACACACACACATATATGCCCTGAGGGCACGTAGTCATTTAAGTTTTTTTATATAACAAAAATAAATAAATATATACATTTGCTTATGGCATATTTTTTGCATGCAATAAAGTCAAAATTAATATTTTCTAAATTGAATTTTTCCAGTAGTAGCTATGAAATCTGTAAGTTTGAGGAGTTTTTTTTTCTCGCAAACCACACGCAGGGGTGAAGTATATACGCCACCTTAGTGGAACCCTCACTCCAAGGGTCACAATCACCATTACAGATTCTCTTGTGAAAATGAGGGTTGTTTCTAAACTGTATTGGAAGTTTTAACCCATAAATTGTATGGAAATAATACCGCATATCAAACTGCAAATGTAGGAAAGTTTAGTATCACTACTATACAAAGTTGGGAACTTCCACACGCATTTGACTGTTTCCTGAGCAAATATAGGAACGTGGTCGAGTGTACATGCCGGTAAACGCCGTCTACCCTCTGCTTACCCTCACTCATCACAGTATTCCTTCTGCATTTTTGCGTGTGCCATATACACACAGCTTCAGCTAAATTGTAAAACTACATTATACATGTTAACTGGTTTTAGAATTTACATACATTTTGCTAGACATTTCTACAAATTGCCTGCGATGAAAATTTTTTAATTTTTTTTACACATTGTTATGACTGCGATCAGGCCTTAGCTGGAAGGCCTGCCTGATCACACCTTCAAATATTAATCCAGAACACAAGCCATGATTGCCGAAATAACTTGCGAAAGTCAAAGCAGAAACCCCCTCCACCAGCCAGTAAACGGGGCCGTTAACTTGCACAACGCGCCCGATATAGAATAGTGTAATCCTAAGAACGGCGTCTTTTGTTGTCGGGGCATCGGACAAAGAGGACGTCTGGAGATGGGTGTGTCCGGCCGTCGCTACCCGCAGACTGAATCAGCCTACGGCAAATATGGATAAGGTGGGGACTATCCAGTTAGGTTATGATCAGAAAGTGGCGTGGTATTATAAGTTATTATAATTAATTAGCTTATATCCTGTTAATCCTTTTAAAGCTCTCCCAAGTAATATTTGTAGTCAAATAGTTTGTAATGTTAAAGAATGTTAACGTAATGTTCAATAAAACCCAATATTTTACTGTATGCTCTACCTAAATCTGAGTAATGTACTACGCCCCTATAGATCCTTTAAGGTATGAAAGAATCATAAATTATATCATAAAAACATGAAATCGGAATCAGCTGACTAAAAAAAAAAATTACTTTCTAAGGATGCTAACATATGTGATTATAATAACATTTATCAGAAGTTGTACGCATTAGGACTGAATTATGACTGAAAATACTGTACGATATAGAAAGAGCTCGACTAATATATCCTTTTCGATCTCGAGATCAACGAAGGAAAACTTGCAAATGTCAACTATCCTCCCCTCTAATATCTTTTCCGTTCCTTCCACTCCTTCCTATTTGTTTTGCTATGTACAGGTTATTGAAAATCATCAAAACCACACCACCCAAACCTAGTACCCGAGTTACATTTCCTACCTGTTTACGATTTATACTTATTTTATTCCTACGTATTTCGTACCTACGTAAACAGCATTACATTTCTTATAAAAATATCATCCACAACAACTCGGCAACAACAAATGAGGATCAGAATGTACAGGAAAAGCTATATAATATATCCGAAATATTTTCCTAAATATGTTGCAGAAGGTAACACGTCTATGTAATTGGCCAAGATTCACGACTTTTTGAAATCTTCTTAAATTATTAATACATCAAAGAAAAAATTATGCTAGAAATTTGGAACTACGCGGTGCTACACTTAAGGTTGCATTTCTTGTATGTGTGTATCATAGTTGATTAAATCCTTTTTCACGTAAAATTCAGATACATTGATACTGATATGTAAAAAAAAACTGATAGATGAGCTCCTGAGACCTACATAATTCCACACTAGACAACTTCTGCTGCGTCCGCCAGCTACATATGTAAAACGACAGATAGTTTATAGAACATTGTGCTCCGTATGGAATGGCAGTTTATCACGACTTTGCTATGGTAGGCGCTCAGAAGACGGCGTGTAGAATTTTGGCGATGCAGTCAGGTTCGATTTTAACGTTTTACGATTTCAAGAGAGTATTTGCGACTACAAGAATTCTGGCAAAACATCGAACGTACAACAGAAAAGCAGCCGTTAGAACACCCTGGATGAACGTGACAAGGCGTCGTCGACTGACAGCACTAATTTCAAGCAAATAATATCTGAATTCAATGCTACGTACTCGACGACCATCAACGTAAGAACTGTAATATACCTGCCTTGATGTGGTCTCATGAATCGCGTATCGACTAGATTCGGCCAGATGGCAGTGTCCACCTGCAAAGAAAATTCCATAAACTCACAGATGCCACTTGTCAACACGGGACTGTACCGACTCACTGTGGCTCTATGATGGCGTAGAATATGTTTAGCTGACACGCAAACGCCTGAGCCCGTTGAACGTCACGTACAAATCCTTTCGAATGTGTTAAATAATTTTCATGATCTGCGTTCCCCCTGACGGATTTGGCCTCTTACAATCAGGACAATGTGCCATCATACACGTCCACGGCCGCCGAATTCATGTTGGAGGATCACTGACCTGAGTTCGGGGTCATGTCATGGTTCCCACGTTCACCTTATTTCAGCATTATCGAGTTTACCTGAGATGCCCTCCAATGTGCTATTGAAAGCAGAGTTCCACAACCTCGCTATAACACAGAACTATGGACCATATATGAGAAGGAATGATGTTCAATGTCTACTGACTATTTCACAAACCTGTGACGTCCATGTCCCGTCGTCTTTGTGCCGTTCTACGCTCCATATATGGACCTACAAGGTTTTCAGTGGGTATAACAATTTTCCTGGCTCTTCAGTGTGCATTTAACACAACACCTTCTGGCAGGCGTTAATAGGGTAGGGAACAAAATTGCAACAGCTAATATTTTTGTGCCTTTCTTACAACCTGAAGAAATCTACAGAGCTAACCGAAATATAATTACGTCAAAAACATATTTCAAGTAATTTTTAAAATTAAGATAGTAATTAACAAAAAAACTCAAACGAAAATCGCAGAAACAAAGAAAAATTATTTTAATGTTTGTTCGTACTAACTTAATAACGTGAAGTGCAAAATCCAAGGCCGGCATTCTTGCGCGTTATTTCTGATGAGAAACCATTGAAACATCTAAAATTAATTCCTTTGGAAATTATTACTGATTTAGGTAATTATGCAGCTTTCTCTGTTTCATTACGCAAAATGGCCTGAAACTAACCACAATTTCAAAACGTGAAATAAGTAATAGGTTTCAAAAATTTTTTTTAACGGAAACTGGTGGACAACAAATATAATAAATAATGATGATGCGAAAAAATTTAGGTGTCAATGGTTATTTGGGATATTATTACGAACTATGCAGTTTGAAGGTTGACAGACATTTTTAGGACGAGAGGGATAATACACCAATATTATCATTTTTCATATTAATTAGTTAAACGGTTTGTCATACCGAAGTTTCCCAACAGTACACAAACAATTAAAACAAATTTTTTCGTATAAAGGTTTTAATTATTTTTTTTACAAAAGGCTAATTTTTAAGAATTAGGCTACTAGTGGTTTGTAGAAAGTCTGGTTTTTCAGAACAGATGTCCCTAAATTCCAACTGCCTGTATTCTTTTTAAGAATGGAAATACAAAATTTTCGCAGAAATTAATTAAGATTCTATTAAAAAATTATTTCTAAAAATAAAAAATCGTTACATCATAAATAAATTTTACCAACGATTCTGCATTTTGATCTGAGGAAGTTCTGCTTTTGCTGCGCGCTGCATATCTAATGTATACATAACACATTTTCCTTAATATTGGAATTTGTTGGCGAAATCGTGTGAATTCATTAAAATAAAATTATATAAACATATTTTAGTGAGAGCATTTGCATTTAAAATCCCATAGTGTAATCGCTGCAATGAACTATATAATTCTGCAAAATTATAAAATATTACACGATGATAGGAAACATCCTACATCGTTTAGTTGCATGAACAAAGTTGACGCCTAGACGTGCAAGGAGATCGGTTGTGTAGGCAGCACACGTCGCTCTACTGTACAGCGGGCAAGCATACCGATCAGGGTGCACGAAAGATAGGAGCACTGCGTACACGCCGAAGTATTGTAATATAACAGACAAAATAAAACTTTAAACTGTTTTGCAAACCATCAGGAATTGTAAGCCCAGTCTGTCTAACTGTCGCGCAAGTCCTTTAAATATGTAAAACATTTTTAAGTTGTCGTGTACGTTAAGTTACATCAAAACAAATAAAACTGAAAATGTGAATTAAATCTTCATTGCACTTCCCACTGTCACAAAGAACTAAGTTTAATTGAACGAAGAAGTTACGTTAAAAGCATATGTTGTTTTCGAGGCCCGACCGAATTCGTTGCGTTTGCCGTTCACAGGCATTGCATTTCAATGTCATGTGGTTAAAGCGCCCGGTTACTTCAACCACAAAGAGGCGTGCAGAGATTTAATAAGTCGTCCTTTGTTGGAANATAGTACATGGGCCTGAGATTTTTTTTCTCGTGTTCCGAGGCACAGCGATACGGGCGACAGAAACACGCATGCCCAGCGGCCCATCGCTCATACGAGCAAGGCGCTGAACCACCGCGAAGTGATTCCATCGTCACGCTCTCCTGGTGGAACTATTGCACGCGATGGAAGCCCGCAGATGCAAATACGAATGTATGGTTTTACGTATCTCCTGCCTCTTAAGGAAATTTCGCAGACTAACTCTAAAACTGCACTTCTTTTTTTATTTAAGAAAATTTTCACCATATATGTTCAAATATGCTTAATATGATAATAAATACAACTCGACGGGCCTAAATAATTTATCTTCATCTTTTCTGGATAAATGTCGTATTCCTAGTATACTTATTTCCTGATGTACGCGTAAGCGCGCAAACAACGAATTTACAGAAAGTATGTTCGGATGACTAATTCTGGCCTGAGTGACATAGTTTAATATTTCTAACAATCTTGAGAAGTCGCCTAATCATCGCTCGGATACTGGTTACTACGTCAGCGATAATGTTAACTTTACGGGTAAAGTGAAAGGATTAAAAATAATGTGCAAAAATAATGCAGCTATGATCAGTGCGTTCGTAAGTCCTCAGTGAGTGGTAAACTATCACCAAAAGGTGTTTTTTGGTGTACTATATAATAATAGTAATATTATCCACTATAATAAAGCGTATGGAGAGGTGTCCGCCCTAAGCGACGGGCTTTCGCGACGGACCACGCATATACCCGTCATCAATGAAACGAAATGAGACACTAAGATTGAGCGGTGGTGGAATGCNACTCCATAAAAAAACTCACTAACCAACGGCAACGTCTGCCACGTTTCTCACATGCGGAAACCTCTGTGTGACCCCTCCGGGAATCAAAACTGGACCTCCGTTTTAAGGTGGAGGGGGGGGGGTCAATGCGCTGGATTTCGGAGTCGCTTAGGGACTAAGTTTCTTCAACATACTGTACATTATCTGTACATTGTAGATAAAGGGCACTATGTATATTTTATAAAACTTAGGTTTTGACATTTTATTATTGTATTTTAAACGCTATTTCCGGGTTGCAAAGCACTATGTACTATACGGGATAATAAGCGATTTAGCCAGTAGGAAAGGGCACTGTGCCAGCATGGTATCAAGGTAAACTGCACCCCCGTAAATTTTCATTTTTGTGACATAGTGCCCTTTACCTTCGTTGCACAGATATGTTTTCCTTTTATTCCCGGTGAAGACGTAAGACCCGGTGTTGTTTGCGTGAGCGCCTGGATCAGCACGCGACCCTCCGCCACGCTACGCNCGGGGAACCCCGTTGCAAGTCAAACATCTGCCGGGCGGCGATACGTTGTCCTCCTCCCCCCCTTCCATGGTAACGACGACACATTACGAGACGAGCAACGACGACGCCTTGAGTGTCTGTGTACCCATACCCCTCCTCCCTTCCCCTCTCTCCCTTAACTCGGGTCGTCGTCATGAGCACCTCAGCAGATTTAATTAAAACGATTAGATAAAACGACTTTCGCTAACTGCGACAGACATTTTGGGGCCGCGGTGGTGCAGTGGTTGGATTACTCGTCTCTGCACCTGGGCAAACCGGGTTCGATTCCCGTCGGGGTCGCTCCCGGAATTTTCCCCCCGCCCGTTTCATTCCGGCGCTGCTCCGTACTCACCTCGCTTCATCGCCGTCGGCTCTCAAGACCTTGATGTTAAGAGCTGCCCAAATCTCTTCACTCGCTTACTCACGTCAGACATTTCTGCGCACGCCAGGAGATGGTAATCAAAATTCGCAACGAAACTAGCGCCGAAAATTGTTTAACCAATGTTCCTTTTAACTTAGTGATTAACATGACCAGATACTAACCTTCGTGCCGACCTCCCGTGACGCAGTCAGTTGGTACGCTGCCGATCTGTAGTGCGGGTTGTTCTGGGTTCGGATCCTACGTAATACATGGCTGTTAGTTTAAGTTNGTCCTACGTAATACATGGCTGTTAGTTTAAGTTAGGTCGTAAGTTAGGCTGTAAGCCGTACCCTGATAAGCCTTCAGGCATGACACCGCGGGACATTAATAAACCCTTTTTAATGCAATACATTACACTAACCTTCGTAACGTAGTAACACTCAGCTTTTCATAGGTCGTGGATACAATTTCAATAAACTTGGTAGAAAGAAACGAGGAAAGTTCTGCGGAATATTTGCAACAAATGTCAAATAAACGATAATTTGATATGTACTATTAATTTACTGACGGTTTTGTGTTTCATGCGTATTTCTGGCATTTATGAACCTAATAGGATTTGAGCTAAACAAGCGAGGGGTTTCCAGGGTAGTTGTTAGTGTTTGTTCATTACTNATTTTCCCCCCGCCCGTTTCATTCCGGCGCTGCTCCGTACTCACCTCGCTTCATCGCCGTCGGCTCTCAAGACCTCGATGTTAAGAGCTGCCCAAATCTCTTCACTCGCTTACTCACGTCAGACATTTCTGCGCACGTCAGGAGATGGTAATCAAAATTCGCAACGACACTAGCGACGAAAATTGTTTAACCAATGTTCCTTTTAACTTAGTGATTAACATGACCAGATACTAACCTTCGTGCCGACCTCCCGTGACGCAGTCAGTTGGTACGCTGCCGATCTGTAGTGCGGGTTGTTCTGGGTTCGGATCCTAGGTAATACATGGCTGTTAGTTTAAGTTCGGTCGTAAGTTAGGCTGTAAGCCGTACCCTGATAAGCCTTCAGGCATGACACCGCGGGACATTAATAAACCCTTTTTAATGCAATACATTACCCTAACCTTCCTAACGTAGTAACACTCAGCTTCTCATAGGTCGTGGATACAATTTCAATAAACTTGGTAGAAAGAAACGAGGAAAGTTCTGCGGAATATTTGCAACAAATGTCAAATAAATGATAATTTGATATGTACTATTAATTTACTGACGGTTTTGTGTTTCATGCGTATTTCTGGCATGGGTAGTGGGCACATGTAAGGACATTTATGAACCTAATAGGATTTGAGCTAAACAAGCGAGGGGTTTCCAGGGTAGTTGTTAGTGTTTGTTCATTACTNCATTTATGAACCTAATAGGATTTGAGCTAAACAAGCGAGGGGTTTCCAGGGTAGTTGTTAGTGTTTGTTCATTACTACCCCTGCGGTTTTGGTCAGTTCTCTTCTGTGTACTTGTGTTCTATACACGTGACATCAGACTCTCCATAAGAAAATTGAGGAAAAGGCCAAAAATTGCATTCCCCCGGGAAATAAATTTTAGGTTAATATATAGTAAATGGTAAACCTATTATTAGTCGAACTTTTGGGTGCAACACTTCTAGGTTATTTCAAAATCAGGAAAAACACAACTATGTTCGTAAAAAGAATTGAAAAAGGGCGAAATAGTGCATTATGAGTATACCTTCTGCTCACGAAAGTGTCGCAACCACACTGTAAAAAATTTCCTGGTAAACTTCCTAAACTGTAATGGAAGTTTTTAACCTGCACACTGCATGGTAATAATAATACACATCAAACTGCAGATATAGGAATGTTTAGCGTCGCTACTATACAAAGTTGGGAACTTCCCTACGCATTTGACTGTTTCCTGAGCAAATGTAGAAACGCTACAATTAAAGTAAAGGGGAAAACATGGCCATTTTTGCTTTCTCACTAAGCGTATACACTGGTATGGTAAATTTCCGAAAAATTTCTTAGAGTGCATTGGACATGTCCATATGTCGCACTTACTTCCGGTATACGTGTAATCATCACTGGTAATAATAATTCTAGATTAATTTAAGTATCGTTACTTAATTCACATGAAAATTAGTATAACGTTGTCGTGTTTCTCCTCTGAAATTTTCTTGCTGTTGTAGTTCTGATTTTACGACTTATTTTGGTAAACATGTTATGTTACAACTGATCAACATAACANATTTTCTTGCTGTTGTAGTTCTGATTTTACGACTTATTTTGGTAAACATGTTATGTTACAACTGATCAACATAACGCAAACCAATTAATTATTGAAAACCAAACTTTAAAAAGGAAGCGTATTTGCACGAGAAAATGAGTATAAAGTAATTACAGAGACAGTAAAAAATTAAGTGTGTTACTTTNAAAAGGAAGCGTATTTGCACGAGAAAATGAGTATAAAGTAATTACAGAGACAGTAAAAAATTAAGTGTGTTACTTTTTACGTTTTATAACGTTTTCCATTTCGAAGTCCATATCAGGTTTAGTACTGTATGCATACTTCAGACATGTTTGGGATAGTTAACTATATTTGAACAAATTTTTCTTAAGGTGCCCATTTTATTTAATTGTGTCCGAACGACGTCCCAATGTCGTTCATTGCCTGTATTTGCAAGATATGCAACGGGAAATATTTACCAAAAATTACGTCACATAAATAATTAAAAGATTATTAAATATCTAAAAACAAGCCAGAGAAATTAGAATTTTTTCCCCACCCAACACAGTTTATCTGCATCGAATTTCTGTGAAAAGTAATCTATTCTCATTTCTTTAACGTAAAAATTGGTCCATAAATCGTTAATAGTTTCACAACAACCCTTTCCGTTTGGTGTATCACTGCCTGGTAAATGCCTATTCAGAATCGTTGAACACATACTCTGCTCTGGCTTGAAATTACTGTATCATTCACGAAGTGGCACGAGCGGTTCTACAAAAGCAACTCGAATAACGCTTACATGCATCGTTTCCATACTGTTACGACTGCTGAATTTATAGGGGTGAATCTTTTTAATTACGCTTTCACGTGCCAAGGGAATACGTTTGGTGGGCAAACAAAATATAACAATGCCTCAACATGGCCTAGAGAGTTTGCTCATGCGACAACGTGTGACCTGCGTTCAGGTGGTTGTGGGTTATGTTGAGTGAATTAGAGATTGAGCGGCACTTGACGGCGTTTTTTTTTTTTTTTTTTTTTAAAGTTTCGAAAATATTTTTTTTTGTAACACGATATCAATTATTCAATAAAAATGCATAATAAAAAGGAAAAATTACTTTAAGCATAGCTTTCAAGGAAGTTATTATAATTCTAGTTATAAATCTTATGGAAAACATATTTCGAAAATCTGACCTAACGCAAAGATTACTATTCAAATAAAATGTTTCTTGGGATAATGAAGAACGCCTAAATGAGATTTATTTTGAAATGCAACACCTGGTTCTCCTGTGATTAAGTTTGACTTCTAGCCGTTAAGGACTAACATTATGTCGGAAAAGTTTAAAAAAAGCACGGTTTCTTCACACTTTTTGAATCAAACCTTTGAAAATTCACCCCATGCATAACGTGTTTGGCTGTTTCCTAAATATGTCATGTATCACAAGTGTTTTATACTTGTGTTAACATAACAGTATCTTATTTTTGGTTAAATTAAACTTTTACTTATAGTTTATCTATAAATTATATTTTATTTATAGCTAATATGAATAAACACAGAGGAAAAAGTGTGTTTGAAACGCCTAGTAAGAAATAGTTATTATGCAAAATATTATTACATTTGAGTCACAAATGCAGTGCATTGTCTTTTTGGTGTAATTTTCTAGACTCGTTTGCGCTTTGTTACGGGTTATTCTACTCAGGTTGGGTAACTCAATGCTTTTAATTTGGCAACTAAAATTTTTCGCCACCAGGTAAGCACTAGTGTTGCATTGTGCACAGGATTTGTTTTATTTTCTACGTTAAAAAACAAAATAATTACAATAATCATAAATCAAGTATAAAATAACTACTTAACTAAGTGNTTTTCTACGTTAAAAAACAAAATAATTACAATAATCATAAATCAAGTATAAAATAACTACTTAACTAAGTGAAATATTTCTCTTTTATTTTTCACGTACATTAGAATTTTAATTAAAAGTGACCTCTTTGGAACAATAGCGCTTACGGAGCGGTGAAAATTTTCCCTATGCCAAACTCGTCCATAAGAAAAGTCGTTTTGTTCCTAACATGAGTAGAATTAGCCTTAGCTTTGTTTGCATGAGGCGGAGGAATATCCTAGAAGTAGAACTTTAGCAGGGCTTCAGAAAAGTTGGAAGTAACCGTGAGTGGACTATATTGACTTTACACTGCAGAACAGTCAAGACAAGGAAAGTACGATCCCAAATTTGGCAAAATTAATATTGTGACATAAATACGGGTTCGTAGTCGAGTTGTTATGTCAAGCTATAAAAACCAATAATACAGTACGGCGGGCAAAGGTCCCCTTCAAGTGCTCAATTAATCACGAATCAGGCACACTCTTTCAATAAGTGTCAATTTCTCGCTCGGATTCTTTCAGTAATCNAAGTGCTCAATTAATCACGAATCAGGCACACTCTTTCAATAAGTGTCAATTTCTCGCTCGGATTATTTCAGTTATCTGCGTGAACCGTTACAGAAGTGACATCGAGGCCGCTTTCGCCTCTGGCTTGCTGGCCCCACCGGCTGGCCGTGGTCGACGATCGCGGATTGCGTGGTGGCGCTTACACCAATATTTGTTGGTGGGTGAGGGTGGTGTAGCAGAGTAGATAGGGGGGGGGGAGGACTATCTCCGGTGCCATGCCCCCTGCCGCCTCCAATGTCGGTCGATGCCCCGGCGACCCCAGGTGACACGGGAAAAGGTCCGTAGCGGCTCACGGACCGCGGCCATTCACTTTGCAATCTAAGCCGTTGCCTGGTTTGAAAGCAGTGAGAATTTGGTATAGGGAAATACATGTTAGTGAAATTCGGTTTTTTTTTGGCGTTCCTGTTAAAGGTAGATATATACCACAAGGGACTTTTTAAGCGAAAAAAAAAAAAAAACCGCGCTTCTTTACTACAGGAGCCATTTGTAATATTAATATGCAGCCAGTTTCCTGGAGAGATCAGAACACTTAATATTTAAATAAAAAATTACTGAAAAACAAATTATTTGCCTTGATACAGAGAATGAGAGTATCGTTTCTCACACTTGGGTTTTTGTTTCAAGTTAGGTCGCTGGTCCCCAAAAATCGCATTATTTTATACTTGTACGAAATACGCTCCAAATTTTAGACATTACAAATTTGTACTCTTTCCTCGCATTAAAAATTTTAAACACCATATTTTTCGCATTATGGCATGTCAAAATAACAATTTTAGTGTCTCTGGGACGTACAAATAAAATAAATGAAATCATTTACAGAAAATGTAACAAAGGCGACTCAGAGGCCAAGTCATAAATCATTTTAAGGTATGGCTAGGAAAATCATTTTACAAATATCGCATACCACTACAAATCAAAAATATGCGTACATGTCTTTATTTTGAGTAATTTTAAAAAATCGCGAATATATTTCACAGTGTGATTATAAAGATACCTTGAAGTAACTCTTAGTATCTCATTTCAATGTGAATCATCTCATTGCGGTAAATTTGTTCATTTTTATTATTAGTAACTCCCATGTACACTAAAATAGCGATTTTGACCGACCATCGTGTAAGAAATATGCCGTAATTATTTTATGCGAGGGAGTAGTACCTACTCGTAAGCAATGTCTACAAGTTTAACAGTATGTAATACACATATAAAATAGTGCGTTTTTCTGCTGCCGGCCTCNACTCGTAAGCAATGTCTACAAGTTTAACAGTATGTAATACACATATAAAATAGTGCGTTTTTCTGCTGCCGGCCTCCTTAAGGCTCCTGTGTACCGGAAGCTGTATTGCGCTTAAGGTCCAGAAGCGACGGAGCGATACGGGCTACAAAAAACGCTCTGTTGTGTGCAAATTATATCTGAAAAAGTGCAACTTTACCAAACGCCATGAAAGTCCACATATTTTACTACAAACGTATGGCTGTACTCTTCTCCTACCTCTGAAGAAAATTGCGCAAGCAGACTTAAAAAATACTAATTTTTAAAACACTAAGATATTTTTTTGACCACACTTGATACGATAAAAGCAAAACCAGACGACATTAGATTATTGGTTTTTACCTTTTATTGCAGAAAGTCATATTCCCAGAACTGAGATACGCTTAAGGTAGAAGTAAAGTGGATCTCCTTATAGTGATGCAACTATCAACACAGTAAATGCAGAACACTTTANACTCGTAAGCAATGTCTACAAGTTTAACAGTATGTAATACACATATAAAATAGTGCGTTTTTCTGCTGCCGGCCTTCTTAAGGCTCCTGTGTACCGGAAGCGGTATTGCGCTTAAGGTCCAGAAGCGACGGAGCGATACGGGCTACAAAAAACGTTCTGTTGTGTGCAAATTATATCTGAAAAAGTGCAACTTTACCAAACGCCATGAAAGTCCACATATTTTACTACAAACGTATGGCTGTACTCTTCTCCTACCTCTGAAGAAAATTGCGCAAGCAGACTTAAAAAATACTACTTTTTAAAACACTGAGATATTTTTTTGACCACACTTGATACGATAAAAGCAAAACCAGACGACATTAGACGATTGGTTTTTACCTTTTATTGCAGAAAGTCATATTCCCAGAACTGAGATACGCTTAAACAATGATTTCAAAGAAAATATTTTAGTACATAATCCAATAAAGGCCGATTCAGAATAAAGGCAAAATGGGAAGATGTTACCTTAACTCTGTTAATTCTTCGACAAATATTTTTAGGAAATGATATCTGTGCTTAAATTGTAGTTAAGAAATGGTTCGTCATCGATTAGTTGCAATTCAGTACTATAAAAATATGCTGTACCTGGAACCTGAAGAAAGGCTATTATATATATGTTCACATTTACAATAAAACGTAAGTACAAGCAGTTGTTATATTTAAAACAAACGTCATTTCTCGCATAAATTGACACAGATTTGCACTCAAGCATTTACTTTAACCCTTTCAGGCCTACTTTAATTTACGATTTCAGGTATTGCAAACAAATCGTGCTGCACTTAAGTCGACAGAACACTTGTTACGTTGTCACAGCCAATGAGCTGTAGGCTTTAAGTTCGGCTACAGCCATGTGAACCAATTATGTCGTAGAGCAGTAGGGCGGCCTGCGATTCATTTATCCGTAGGTATGCGTTTGCCATTGCGCCTCTCAGTGTGCAGTACAGGCCGAAAATTACCTACACGTTCGTAATGTGCACAATTGTGCACATTGGGTCCGAATGGATTAATTCCAAAGTTCTTCAAATCGTTAACACTTGTATGCCCACAGACGAAACTGTTAACTTCAGCGTCTACTGCAGTAGTGGCATAATGCATAATAAATAATCCAGTTGGACGTTGGTAGGAATAAAAGTGGATATCGAAAACGAAAGATATTAACCATCCCTTTAATCCGACTGGCCAAAAACTACGTTACCTTTACGTTATGTCGAAGGTGGATCAACTTATCGCGTGAAAAAAATTCACCTCTGCGTCGCTCTTAACTCGATATGAATAGCAAACTGCACTATCTATAACTGAACATAACGATAACGCAAAGTTANAACGAAAGATATTAACCATCCCTTTAATCCGACTGGCCAAAAACTACGTTACCTTTACGTTATGTCGAAGGTGGATCAACTTATCGCGTGAAAAAAATTCACCTCTGCGTCGCTCTTAACTCGATATGAATAGCAAACTGCACTATCTATAACTGAACATAACGATAACGCAAAGTTAACGCAACGAACTACTAGTTTCTAAGCTTATTTCATTTGTTTACGGACACATTTCGAAACAATTAGCTATACCTTTCTAGCAATACGCATTACGCTGTACAGCAAAAATATATTTTGAACTTTTGTCAAGTAATTATGACGTGATGAGTGCAGCATCATTTTAAAAGTATTAATTAATTCCTGTTGTTTGACAGTTTCCAGATAACGCATGGGTAAAATTTGGCGTCTACATTTGAGGGAATTCGTGAAATATAAAAGTGGTATAAAAAATGTGTTTAGTTATTTCATTGAAAAGTTATGGCCCATAAATGGAAAATTCAACATGGCGGATAAGACCAAACCTTAAGGGGTCCGTCTGTCTGTCACTTTAACTCCGCTGCAGTGTGTTTGAAGTCAGGTTTTTTCTACGGAAATATTATATGTGCGCCCGGTAAGCTGATCTATGAAAAGAACATACACTTCAGACTATGCCTATCAATTATTTTCAAGACACCGCGCACGTTATAAATACCATTTCGGAGCTCTATATCTCAAAATATTCGGGTCAGATAAATACAAAAGTACTCCGAAGTCCTGCATTGAACTCTGCCACAGACTTCCCACCAATAAAATGATAGCGTCACATTTTAAAGTCTCATAAGTACACGCAACACGACGAGAACAGTGCACGCCAGTTCAGAGACTTGCTCGCAGCGGCAATGGAGCATTTGATGCCCTTGCCGGCCTCAAAAGCAGAAAATAGATCCAAGAAGGGTGGCCACTTAAGGTTTTTTACACTATTAAATAATGTTCAGTTTCAATAACAGGAATACAATTTCAAAAATCATTTCTGACACAGTTCAATAAAAAATATTTTTTACCAAAAATATATAAAAATTAATCCATGAAGGATAACATTACCATTTACAGCCCATTACCATACGAAGACTAGGATCTGAACCAAAACAAACGTCCTTTTTAATATTAAGCATCAATTATGCGCAAAATATTTTAAAATACACACCCCTTGTAATTTTAATATACCATTATCTTCTTGTGCTACGTTTTCCTTAAAAACACTGCTATATAATTATTATAACTTGAGCCTGGAAAATCAAAACGAAATACAGAACGCGTTCGAAACATAAAACTGTAAATTAATTCAGTACATTAGATTATTTGAAAGGTAAAATGGTCGTGATTGTGACGTCGTACATCAAGACTGAATTCGATTGAAACGGATTTTTATTTTATGATAAATTTATAGATTTACAAGAAAGTAAATCAATAGCTATAGAAAGTCTTTAGGAATGTAGGTAAGTTTTCTACTAATATCATGCTAATCTCACTACTATGATTAATTAATAAGTTCGCTTACGCCCTGCGACGAAGGATGAGATATATGTAAGGACTTAGTTACTTCAGGTTCAAATCACTAAATATGTTTTTACAGTAGCTTCTTTGGTCAAGGAGTGCCAATTTTATCGGTTAGCACTGAAGTAGTACAAAAATATGTTACACGCATGAAAATGTTTGTATTAAAAAAAATAATAATAACTTGTGGTGTTTTATTATTTTTGCAGGTTTTTACATAAGTCATTCTTAAAAGAGTACTAAAAAGAACGTGGAAATCCGCCGATGTTGTCATATTTAAACAAAAGGTAGCACCACCTCTGTTGATACAAATCCATTGATTAAAATATTATAATGCCAACATGATGGACGTGACGACTGAACATCCCTTTCTCTCTAGAAAGTGTTTTTTTTATTTCAGAAAAATTGCCACAACTGCAATAATGTAAAGGAAACTCAAGTAATACAGTCGTATTTCAAAGCGTATTTGAATGTACGCGAGTTTTACTGAGATAACGTGTAGCTTCCTTAGCAGTTAAAGAAAATAAATTAACGCAACGAACACTACAAAAACTAATCTCTATAATAAGGATAAATATATGGTTTCTTTGCATGTACGAATGCCAACGCTACATGGTTAATAAAATACAGTATATTAAAATACTCAGGCTAGAGAAAGCAAATGTATATAATTGTTTCCCGTAGAACGTGGTACTCTAGTGCCTACTTTTTAATATGCTTCTGGGTTAAAAACTCTCAAATTACGTTATCGTCTGAAATAATCACCAATGCGTTTTGCCTTTCTTTTTGATGAGCTATGTCGATTCCGGAACAACTCTACACCAGATACTGCTAGCACCACGTCACAAAAATTACTTATTCCCCAATCGCACGCAAACCACTTCGCGACTGACTGGGAGAGAAGCATCGAGTTCGACTGTAGCGTCGACGACGGACAAGGGTAGGGAAATTTCCCCCCGATGCTCCCTTGTTGCAGCAAGACGGAATATTGGTTTAGTTACCGCGCGAGNGTAGGGGGGGGGGATGTCTGTGGAAAGGGGTGGAAAGAGAAGAGAGGTGCTCATGCAGATATAACCCCTGAATGATGGCACTGGTAATGGCGCGAATAACAAAAAAAAACTTTCAGAGGACAAAAAAATATCCTTCGCTCCCCCTTCCCCTTCTCCCCTGGCCCGCAGTCACCCCGTGAATTGTGTACTTCCGTCCACCTGGCGGGGTGCATCCTAAACCATTCGGCACGCAAGGGCACTCCGTAGTACCGCGTAGGGAGTTTGAGGGGGACGCGCCGGGGGTGGAAACTTTATGACCGCGTGTCAACTGTTGGGGGGGTTGCTAGCAAGGGGAAAAGTGCAAGAGGAAGGGTGGTTCCACTGACGACCCCTCCACCCGCCCTGCCCAACGCGGTGACAAACTGCGGGCAGGGAGGGAAAATTGCTGCACAGTGTGTTACCTGAATATGGTTTTGGTAGTTGAAAGGCGACGACCCCGAGAAGGAAAAAAATCACGCCCGCTGCTTCCCCGAGGTATGGTTTCCGACACGCCTCGTTGAAGCGAGGCCATCGTGCAGCCCGGAAATGACCATGTTACTATTTCCTTCGTAAATGTTATCAGTTTACCGACAGTTCCTCACTAATTATTCGCCATACTGTCGTCCAAACAAGACTGCGTTAATCGACACGGAATGCTAGGTCTTAGGCCATACCAACTTTTCCAGTTCCTCTCGCCAGGACATGAGCCAGCAACCAATGAAAAACGCAGGACATGCTAATACTAAGGGAAGAAGTGCAGGAAAACTTCGTATTTAAATAAATCAAAAGAGAGGGAGGGGAAAATCTCCTGAATGCAAGAACCCTACGTGATAATCTTACTGCAACTGACGCTCATCTGTGCCGAATTAACACGCACACTACCAGAGGAAACCCGTACTTAACTATGATGAACTAATAAGATTATTTCCCAATGTGGAACTAGTGGGAGTAGACAACTGCGGACCACAAACACTACGATAAGATAATGCTAAGAGTAATCAAATATCAAACGTTTCAGAAGATCGGTTTACTACGTATTTTCCCTGCCACAAAGTTTTTAAAACTTTAGACGAAACTGACAATTATGATAAGAAATTGATTAGTCCAAAATGGCAGCAAACTGTCTCGTCTGACGGAAAACGTGAATTCTCACGATGCAGACACACACAGTAAGAAGAAATTGTATGAAGGTTCGTCTAGTGGTACTCAGCGGCATTCCGCTGGCAGAATGGCTGCCGTTTATAGATGTCACGTTTAAGGGGAAACCTTCAACCACCATTTTGAAATTTTGGTTTTTATAGGTTGTTTATGTTTTTTAAAAAGAAAATTCCCAAATTATCCTTATAACCAACTAACTATTGACCTTACACAGCAGTACAGAGCAGTGATAGAAGTATCATTTGCATGGTACTTGTACCATAATTAAACCTTGTGCGCCATGTACCATGGCGAGTTCGCCTATAATCTGACTACAGTAAAAATATGCAGCTGAAAGTATAATAAAAGATGATCAGTTTGTAGCGCTTGGTTTAAGTCTAAATTCGAACCCCAGAGATTTATTTGCGAATTAGTGTTTGTAATTAATTTGTATTTGGTATCAGTAGTGCAACGTTCAAACAAGTGTTGTGGAATGAAAGTAAAACAAATATAAAATTGTGATTTTATGCATTTGTTAGAAATGTACCACAATGTTGTGCTAGTGTACCATTATTTCGAATGGTCCGTACCATGGCAGAGCACTGACCTGATGCAGACAGACATAACGAATGAACTACGAACTCGTATCTACGTCACAGTTTTCATTTTGCCTCATTTTGACAGAATTAATATTATGACGTCGCTATGAGTTCGTAGTTCAGTGGTTATGTATGTTCTGCTGTGTAAGGTCAATGGCGAGTTGGGTATATGGGTACTTTGGGGTATTTTATTTTTAAAAATATACGGAAGCTAGAAAAACAAAGAATACAATATGGGGGGGGGGAAGGTTTCCCCTTATAAGTTTTGGACCCCCAAAAATTAATTATTTTATAATTGTGCCAAACATTGTTCACCTTGTACGCATTGTATGTGATATCATTTTCCTAGAATAAAAAAAAAATTACACTTGGTATTTTTTAAATAATTTGATGTCAAAGATATTTTAGCATTTTTAACAGTTTTTAAATGTATGAACTGTTATTTGGTGATTACAAATATGTGAAGCAGTAGCCCACGTAATTAGTTTATGTTGTAAATTTTTTTCATCTGGACAACTTGGTTAGTATTTGTTATAATGGCTGCAACAAAACAGAAAAATTTTGTATTTGACATCAAATTATTTAAAAAATATAAACTGTAACATTTTTTATTCGAAGAAAATGTCTTCGCACACAGTGCGTGCGAGTTGAACAATGTTTAGTAAAATTATAAAATAATTGATTTTTTGGAGTCTAACACCGTTAAGGTCAGCGACGTTAAAGTATAGGCTATTCACAGTTAAAGTGAGCACTTTTTGAATCCCTCGCATTACGAATAACAGTTCCAATAAATATATTTTATTGTAGCCTTAGACGTTAACTTTCAAGTCCGCGAAAATATATACACTGTTTATTACTTACATGGCAATATTTATTTTAAAAATTAGTGGAAGGATAAAAAATTGACTGATAGGAAAAAAGTAACTAGGGCCTCAAAAGNGGCAATATTTATTTTAAAAATTAGTGGAAGGATAAAAAATTGACTGATAGGAAAAAAGTAACTAGGGCCTCAAAAGTGCTCACTTTACAGTGAACAGCCTAAAGCTATCGGTTTCTTTCTCCATCTCATCTATTTAACCGACTAGCATCAATATTCTTCCGCAACGGAGACGCTACCCAACACTCGCCAAGTAAGGTGTGCAGCGTATTTGTAATAATCGTTATAAATTTAAACTTTCACCAACATTGGGAATGAAGCGAGGGGATAATTATTTTTACGATTGCAACAATTATTATATGGATGAACTATTGTTGGATTTCGAGTATTACTTTGTAAAAACAACGCTGAATTTACACCAGAAACTGTTAGTTAAATTACAACAGACAAAAACCACAACATAACAGTTAGTATACGCTTCAAAGAAAATGTATGAATATTTATCGTCCTTAAGGAATTCACACTTAAATTTACTAACGATGACGTAGAATGCCAATAAGTTTACAACATATCAAATACTTGAGGTTCCTTGTAGAAGCGCATTAAATATGCCCCTGCTGTAACTCTACTTCAGAAACTCTGGTGTAATTATTGTGCAAACGAAGTGTGANGGCAATATTTATTTTAAAAATTAGTGGAAGGATAAAAAATTGACTGATAGGAAAAAAGTAACTAGGGCCTCAAAAATGCTCACTTTACAGTGAACAGCCTAAAGCTATCGGTTTCTTTCTCCATCTCATCTATTTAACCGACTAGCATCAATATTCTTCCGCAACGGAGACGCTACCCGACACTCGCCAAGCAAGGTGTGCGGCGTATTTGTAATAATCGTTATAAATTTAAACTTTCACCAACATTGGGAATGAAGCGAGGGGATAATTATTTTTACGATTGCAACAATTATTATATGGATGAACTATTGATGGATTTCGAGTATTACTTTGTGAAAACAACGCTGAATTTACACCAGAAACTGTTAGTTAAATTACAACAGACAAAAACCACAACATAACAGTTAGTATACGCTTCAAAGAAAATGTATGAATATTTATCGACCTTAAGGAATTCACACTTAAATTTACTAACGATGACGTAGAATGCCAATAAGTTTACAACAGATCAAATACTTGAGGTTCCTTGAGGAAGCGCATTAAATATGCCCCTGCTGTAACTCTACTTCAGAAACTCTGGTGTAATTATTGTGCAAACAAAGTGTGANGAAGCGCATTAAATATGCCCCTGCTGTAACTCTACTTCAGAAACTCTGGTGTAATTATTGTGCAAACAAAGTGTGAGAATTACTAGGAAAATTCAGTAATGAGAGTAATGACAAAATACCACCTTTTATATAATTTTTGACACATTGGTTGATAACCCATCACTAAACGAAAGACCAATTATGCATCCACGTCATAAAACTGACTGCTTAATAAGGGCGGTGACCTCCCTTGTTCCCACGAAAAAGTTTGATGACAGCGACAGACTTCGCAGTGGTTGTACATCTTAGTCTAATTGAGCATTATCCAGCCATTCATTGTTTTATCGTAAAGTTTTTGACAGGAAAAGAGACACACTGTGAGAGAAACGCAAATACAAATGTATGCGGCTTATTTTTCGTAACTGACCTGCAGTCGCTGGTTATTATTATTCAATTACATCATCTGTGTGCGTGTGTGTGTTTCACAGCGTATGTTCGCCGGTAGATAAGGTGGTTGTGCGCGCACGAGCGCCGGATCAAAACTTTTATACTTACGTGTATATTTTTAATATTTCATTATTAGTTAAACAGAAAAAATGTTTTCGGCAGGTTTTTAAATGGCGGCCGTTCAAATCAAGAAACAAAAACCAAAATACTCTTTTTTCGCCAGGGTTCTTTACTGTTTAAATAATACATACTTAAGGCGGCCGCCTACCTAGCTCTTGAACTGCGATGCAGTGTGTTTGAAATCCCGTTTTTTTTAAAGAGGAAATTAGACAAAGTGAGCCTAAAATACTTATCTACGAAAAGAAAACACACTTTANTGAGCCTGAAATACTTATCTACGAAAATAAAACACACTTCAGATTCGTGCTTTCAAGACATCACGCACATTGGAATCATTTATTTTAAAGCCCTCCAAAATGGCTGAAAACGGCTTTTTTTAGAGTACTTGTTTTTTTTCTTCAAAATACACACTGACCGCATTCATGTGAAACTACGAAAGAGGAGTGCATGTGACTTTGCTCCCGTGTCTCGTCGGATAGAACGACAAGGCTACAGCTTAAAGTCCGATAGTTCCAGCGGTACGACGGGAACACTGCACATGAGTTCACAACGTTGCGCGTAGAGGCGATATCGCTTTACATGCGCCGACCGGCGTGCCCGTAGCGCTTCATCGATTTTTGCCTCACACAAACACACCCCTCACTATGTGGCAGCCTTAAAGCTTACTGTTTATGAAACCTAAACTATAAAAAGTATTTAAAATTTTTCATAAAACACACTTTTTCCAAGCACTATTTGAACCGAACTGGACGCTAACCCAGTTCAATCCCGAATTAAATTTTCCAGCTCAAGTGCGGCAATCACTTCAATTTTTGGTTTGCGCTGTACTTTTGTTGAGCGTGCTTCTCGCAACACGTGAACAACTTGCTGCGTGTTGGTTGATGTGGGCATTAACCACTGACGGGCGAAAGGTGCATAAACGTCAACAAATCAAATTCCTTACGAGGTATACGCTCAAAATACTGGCTACTGTGTAATTGTTGTTTACAGTGCCAGCCAAAAATATCCTTCGGGCGCAACATGTCGATCGCGGTCTGCAACGTCTAGAAATGTAAACAGTGTAGGTTACTATTAATTTTATTCTAGTATTGCCACATGTCTGTTGAAATTAGAGTAACCTATATATACCGAGTACTCTCACCCCTTTATTCGTTTATGGGACGAAAGTAGCCAATCAGAAGGCAGTTTTGCAGTATTTGGAAGTATGAGGTCAAACAAAGCAAGGAAGTTTCAATAAACCTTTTTGACTCAAAAATTATTTACACAGACATTGTTGCAGGCATGTGCTTCCATAGCACAATAAGTAAACTTCCCTATTAATTGTTGTATTAATTGTAGTAAAACATTTAGCTTTATTAATATATAAACAAATTAATGTTAAACCGTTGTATGTTGATACTGTAAATGTCATTTTGTATATAATATATGTCATTTATTGTTTCTGTTGTAAAATTAATCTCTAAACTTTTTCATATTTGTTTACACTGAGATTGTTCTCTTCCACGAATAAACTCCAAAGAAAAACTGAAGAAAATAAAATACAAAACATAATAAATAGTTCATAAAATTCCAATTTGTATTACATTTATTTTCATACCACAAGGATTTCCGTGAATAATATATAAGCAATTGGAATTTTTAATGTAGTAATATTTATAAAGATATTATTCGGTCATTGTACTAAAGTACACTCCTATTAAAACCTATAAGCTTGTTTTCGGGCAGTTTCAAATACTTAATTACCGTTCTTGGCAAGATTCTCAACTGCCAAGTGATCGTTATTTTTTTTTTAATGTAAGAGCTAAATATTTATCTTCCTTATTTGCAATGTTTAAATTCATAACACAGCGAGTGATAAATCATAATCCAACTACTGTAATATCACACATTTCAGTTACTTCGTTATATCTCATAAAAATGTACCAAACAATAAAATTTATTGTTCCAAAAAGTTTTATAGAAAATTTTCTTATGTAATATGACTATCAAAAATTTTACTTAAATTTATACCTGCAATATTAATCAGCTGACAGCTAAACTCATAAAATCAGTTTTTTTTACATTTTGATTACTTCCTTATATACTATATTTTTTGCATTTCTAGTTTTTTTTCTTTAAATTAGGGACTATTACATTTATAAAAAAAGGGGGTTTGGTTGCAAAAGTTATACAGTGATATCGTGATACACAATGCAACTCTTGCTAAACTACCAGAAGATAAAGAAATCATCAATATCAACTGACGTGACAGCATCAAAATGGTTTTGGATTCTTTACTGGAACTGAAGGTGTTCAATGCTACAGTACAACTTCCCACTCAAATCACAGAATTCACGTAATTTCACAAACTGGTCCTTAGCAATTGAAAGTATATTTATCACAGTGTAGTCAGGATCAACCATTTTCATACTTTCACAGATCATGTATTGGTGACTACGACTATGTGCAATGAATTAGTATAATGTCTTACATTTACACGTAATTTTTCTTACTACTAGTTACTACGGAAATATGTCGATAGTTTGCAAAATGCAGGGGTATACCGGAAATCATTTTAACCAGTAAATTAAATATATGATTTCAAAAAGTATATTAAAAATAGTAACAAATACTATCAGGGGGAGTGTCGAATTCAATGATGAAATTATATTTTCCATTCCTTCCAAGATACAAATGTTAATTTTGTGTGAATTTGAAAAGTAACGGCCGTTTAGAAGAAAGGCTGTTTTAACATTTTAACATGAGCGATGCGTGGATGAACTTACGAAAACTGTCAATGAAGTCTCGTAGCAGTTTGAGACTGCTATTAAAATTGGAGGCTATATGTGTGAGTGCTATCTTGAGCTCTGTTGTACGATTATTTTTAATGAATGGCGTTAGAACATTAATTGATCTCAGCTCTGGTTTTCCAGGCGTTAATGAAGAAATTTACTTCAATAAAATTACATGAATACACTGTTAGAAAAATTGTTTGTATAGTTACGGGAAATATAGGTTACAAATTACCCAGACATCTTCGTTAAATTACGGTCTCTTCGTTTTTTTTCTCCAATAAAGTTCTCTCCGTAAATTTCACATAAATTTCCGTGAAATCACGGAACGTGTTTACAAACTCGCAAGTTTTTTTAAAATCTGCTTTTTATAAAATGAGGTAACAAAAAAAAAAGTTTTACTTTCGTGAAGTGGGTGATACACTGTGTATAAAAATTACTACAAAAATATTGAAAAAATGTCCTGTAGCGATAGTTGAACAAAAATCAACGAATAGGCACTCCATGAGTGGTTCGCCACTCGCATACTACTATTTTACACGAAGTAGTATTGTGAAGATGGGATTTTATACGCTTCAGGTATCATCGGCATTGTTCGTGTCTCAAAATCGAAGCCATAAGAATACGAAGAGCTTCCGTATTTTATATTTACGGAGCTCATTTCCGTTATCCATCATTACGAAGTGCCTTTCCGTAAATTAACTCTACGTCTCCGTAAAAGTTTCCATAAAACTACAGAAATGTCTAACAGTGTAGAAAATTATAGTAAATTATAGCAGAGAGCACGGCCTTTCTTAAAACAGCATTTTAAGCCCCAAAAAACCTTACTTTCTTTAAGATATTTTCTCTGTACAAGCTTGTGAATTAAAGCTGTGGAAATTATACACAAACAATACGAAATTTTTTAAGTAATTGAGTTCAACGTGGGGTTTTTATGCCTCGTGAAAACTTACTGGAACACTTAATACAAAAAGATATTACCGCAGTTATTCCAGTTAATGTTTTCAAGTATTAAAGAAACCGGAATATGTTAACTGAATGTGTACGTGTTTTTTTGTCGAGTATTTGCTTTAGCGTTTTCTCCGCCGTATGCCTGGATAGAACTGCTTTTTAACGGCTGTGGTAACAGGAAAAGCTGTTTCTCATAATTACGACGTGCAAAACTTCACCCACAATTTATGTGTTAGGATTTTTGTGTTTGGAAGTATGATTATGAGATTTAATCTTCTTATGGATTGTGCCAACTCTGCCCATTTGTACATTTTTCCTTTTCTGGACACTGCTTTTACGCGGAAAGGAATAAAAAAAATTGAAACCTGAATTACGTGCACCCTAGGAAAAAAGTGTTAAAAACAGATCTGTTTCTTATTATTTACCTGAAACAAATTATACCACAATAAATGACTTGTGCTAGAAAACTCTTGAGAATAAAGACTAGTTAAAATTTTTTTTCTGAAAACTTACCACGTACGCTAGCCAAAATTAAAAATTTTAGTTCACAACTCCTTAGAAATATTTGTGGGATAACCTAAGGATTCCACAGTTATGCATTACGCATATGGGATATAGCAGAAACAATTATTTAATGGAATTATGGAATGTGATTTTTGATTATATGGTTTGGAAAGACATTCATAGAAAATTCTTCCGAGTGTGTTAGCAGTATTTGTAGTTAGAAAATGAACAAAAAATCTATGAATACTACAAAAGTTGATCAACGATAACACCAAATTTAATTTTTTTTATCGTACTACATTTATTAAAATAAAAACGTTTTACTTCCCTGTATCATCACCAACAGAGATTCAACAAACTGTACACAAATTCACAACTGGAGAATGGGAATATTTGGGCAGCTCTTAATAACGACGTCTTGGGAGCCGATGAGGGTGAAACGATGTGGAAATGGAGCGGCGCCGGAATGCAAGGGCAGAGGAAAAGGGAGATCTTCGAGAAAACCTACCGACCAGTAGCATCGTCTGGCACAATTCCCAGGTGCGAAAATCTGGGAGTGACCCCGGTTTGCCTTGGTGGGAGACAAGCACTCTTGCCACTGCACCACCGCGGTCCCACTGAATCACTGGGATTAGATGTAATGCAGTGGTATTTTAGTCAAAGAAATTGAGCTTCTGAGATATTTTATAGGACACTGGTACAGGCCATTAACGATTAACTACGTATTCTATTAAGCCTTTCCTGGTAATCTTCTGGCAATTATAGAAACTTTTTATTGTAAGTATCCTTATGTGAAAAACATATATTTTTAATTGTTATGTTTTATTTTAGTGGCCGCCGCTCTTGGTGGTAATTGGTGGCTTACGACTCCAAGCTAGTTTCGTTAAAAGTTTCCTAATAGGTATAAAACGCAAAGAAAAGTGAGTGTTGTCATCATTTATGAATACGACGGTGAAAACTTCCCATAGAAACAGTCATAATGTCTTCGATGGACATGTCGGACGCCAAGGGAGAAGCCGCGAAATAAACCTATACATTTGCAGCACTTTCATTGCATTGTCAATTTTTGTGCATTTCATAAGTAGCATTTAGTTTGACTGGGAATGGCTATGTCGGAATATAAATTTATATATTTTCGTTGTGAGTAAAGTAATGCATTTATTCAGTTTACGAAAGTGCTGAACATTTTTTTATTGCTGCAGTCTAACTCATTTTGTATATTTTCATTTTTAACGGTTTTCTTTTGGAGTTGTAAAACAACAAAAATCTTTCAAACTTGAAGTTACAAAATTTTTTTACAGGGGTTAATTGTCAAATGCCTGACAAATTTCAGCAACTATGTATGGTAGCCACAAGTTTGTAAATTTTTCCGTCATCTCTATAAAAATAAAACAAGATTATGGCGTTTATCTATTACTGATACGTATCTTGCATTAACATCGTAGGCGAAAAAAAAAAGTATTTATTACCTCACCTGTCTCTTATGCTTGATATGAGATACAATGATTTACACAGTTTATTTCAAGCTAAGATGAAGTTTTCATCACGGAGGAATACTCAGGAAAATCTTCGATGGCGCATACATTAACGAAAAATGAGATTTGTCTTCTGCGCATGACCTTGACATTGAAACGCGCATTGAAAACAGAGTGTCAAAACCACATGGCCAACAGTGACGGGCCCTCTAATACGAACGCATTTAAACAATGCCAGAGGAAGCGTAAAACTTTTCAAAGCGTTGAAGCCCTAACCTCAAATCCTACCCAGTGCAATGTTGGCACACTTATAGTGGTTACTCTGCAGCTGAAATGTGCACTCTATTCTATTTTCGTCTACGCACCCATACGCACTGTCCCCGTTTACCTACAAGAATAACTTAATAAATGAGGGACAACCTGCTCGTGGTGTTGGCTGCGGTAATTCAGAAAACAAAAACAACTGGCTAAAGGCCCAGGGGGGTTATTCTAAGTCTCTCCATCAGACGAAAAAATAGAATCCTTACAACTATCGGCTCCAGACCACTGCTAGGTATTCTAAGCTTGAAACGAAGGTCGAGTGACGTCACAAGTGGAGTCGGGACGTATCAACTGCTCACAAGCAGTCATGAGGGTAGGATTTCGTAGTTGAACCAATATGGCGGGCGTTGGTATTAAATGTGGCCATTTATTTAAATATTACGGAAATAAATTTTGTGCAGTATGAAATTCAGTGCAGCGCCTGTTTGTGTTGTACGAAATTATAATTTTCTTACACATACATTCACGTTACGAATAAGTATGAAGAAACTTGGTTATAATTGCCGTATTAAAAACGTGCATCACACACGTCCGTCCTTCTTAGACATTGTGCACAACATAATACAGACTATTTTATGTGTGGGATGTTATTACAAGCGCGTAAATGTACGAATACTACATTATAAATAGTTATTCAATAAACTNCTATTTTATGTGTGGGATGTTATTACAAGCGCGTAAATGTACGAATACTACATTATAAATAGTTATTCAATAAACTATTCTTGTCTTAGCACACCGGCACTGATAAACATTTATTCGTGCCTTACAAATCAGGTGCTTTATTGGCCAGTGATTAAGTCACGTGCTTCGTAACATAAACGTTTGTATGTTTTGAAATAGAAACTCCCCGCAGCTTAATTTTTATTTTGTTTGAATATGTGAAATTCAATTATGTGTTGATATGTGGTAACAACATTTTTTAAAACGGTAAGCTTATAAGCTNTTTTATTTTGTTTGAATATGTGAAATTCAATTATGTGTTGATATGTGGTAACAACATTTTTTAAAACGGTAAGCTTATAAGCTGTGTACAGTTATATTTTAGTCCCTTATAGCCTATAGTTTGAAATGTTTCGGGACTGGCTCAGTTATTTTCAAAATTGAATGATAAAATTTGATAGGTAGGCCAAATGTACTTTAATTAAAACGGGTCGTGGTAAGTTTCAAATATTAGGAATGTATTTAGAAACAAAGTGCCAATTTATTTTATTGATTCCAGAAAGAAGAGACTAATCAATTCCGCGTCATTTAATAATTTAAAAACTAACTTTGAAGCCAAAATAAATAACAAAAATACAGTCAAAATCTACGACGTATATAAATAATGCTCCATCAGTACAAAATAAATAAAAAAATTTTATACTGGAAGGTTATTGGCGTTCTAAAACCACGTAGGCTTCGTATGTGATAAAAAGGAAAGGAAGGTTATTTAATTCACACCAAATTCAATACATGTGGGGTAGGAGGTTAGCAATACAGTTATAATTTAACAACCACAGAAAAAAAAAATGATATGACGCCAGTTATACAGTCAATTTACTTACTTTATATTCATTGAAAATTATCACATTTCATGGTTCCACGGTACGCTTCGGTGGACACAAAGGTTAGAAATATTAGTATAATCAATTTAAGATGTGTATATTTATTTGTTATTCAGGACAGTTTCAACGTGAAATCTATAATTAAACGCTGATAACTTTGCTTCGCTTAGCCATGGCGAAATATTTTCCTTTCCATAAACACAAATAGTTTGCAAAACGCCCGGGACACGTTCGTAACATGTTAACATCGACATCTCACGAAGGAAAAAAATACTGTTCATCATGGCCACCAACCAAAGTTTCTCACACTCTCCACAAAATCAAAGAAAACTGAATATTATTATTTTCTTATAAAATACATATTTATAATCATATAGGCCCACTATTTTTCACGAGATACAAAATATAAAGCTTTGTGCAATTTTAAAACGGGTAATCACAGTAATATTTTGTTGGTACACTGTCAACAATGTGCAGACACTAACGCTCGTCTAGCTTGGAGTGGGGAAAGTCGGTAAGCCGAAGACTTTGCCCGAATGTACCGCCGTGCTAAACGACGAACAACTCTGAATACTGTCTTCAAGTAGACGAATATTTTGGTCAGCTGCAAGATAGTAGGTTCGTGACGACGTCGGCAGGTATCGACGAAATTTAGAATAAGTTTCCAGAGTTCTTTAAGGGCGTTCCACCGAGGAAAAAAAGGTTTTGCTGAATACAACAAAGTTTGTTTGGTGCAACCAAATTAATTGCCTGTATAGGGGCAATTAAATATTTTTTTGTTGGAACCAATTTATTCTGTTGTTCTAATTTTGTTGTTCCAAACTGAAAGAGTTGATTGGCGCTGCTAAAGATTTGTCTGGCTTTATATACAGCAATTAATTTCGTTTATTCCAACCCGTGTCTTTTTCACCCGAGCGCTACGCCCTAGCAACGTCAGCTGAAGTGACTACTGACGAAATCGGAATGTTTTTAAATAGATACAATTCAAATACTGGACAACGTACGTAAATACATGTTCTTAAGTCTTACATATTTGCTCTATAGTTTCCCGTTGAATTTATTTTCTAGAGATTCTTATGCATTTATTTAGCATGAACTAACAAAACACTGTTACTTTCCTAATTATCATAAAAATTACAAACAAACCCCCGAGATCAATTTTTTTTAACGAAAGCAATTAATTGAGTGGTGCCAAGAAAATACATTTTGTTTGCAGTCTCGGCCCAACACAGAGGTTTTTTTTTCATTGAAGACTGTATTTTGTTAAATTAACAAAATCGAGTTAGTTGCTTTTTAAGTTTGGTTTATCCAACAAAATATTTCGTTGGGATTATTAATATTCGTTCAGCTGTATAAAAACAAGTATTTCGTAGGCTGGAACTACCCTTCCTCTCAGTGCAAGAGGTGAAAAATATTTTCTACGTTTTTAACGGGTGTCGTTCTTTTTCGTGGTGTTACGAAATAATGACGTCGAGGAAGTATGACAATGGAAGAAACAACTTAAAAAAAATAATACTAGTTTTTAAATTTATATTTTTTTCCGTACAAATATCAAAATGGTTTAAAAGTAATACGTTAGATTACAGCTTAAAATAATTGTTAATGGTATACAAATGCAATGAAGAATATTTCTTTGAAATGTGATGCGGTTCAATTATATTTCAATTTTATTTTAAAGGTAAAATGTAAAGTTCGGATAGTCAAAAGTTGAACCCTTACCGCAAGTGAACCATGCCTAGGAATTCTACATGCCACTCCTGTGACTTGTGAGTGTGACTTCAATAATCACTCCAGCTGAAACTAAACGTTTTGTTACGATAACTTTTTTAAATTTGAAACGGATCGAGATTTTGAACTAAAATTGTCATATTTACGTTAAAAAATTATGATAACCTTTACTTTTCAAATGATTTGATATTTTTAACAAGTTATCATTGACACCGTGTCACGAAACCAGTGGCGGATTGAAAGAAAAATGCCCAGGCTGCAAACGTTCAAAAGGCCAATTTTTNGTGAACCATGCCTAGGTGCGGGTACTTAAAAGTGCATTTTCTAAAATCACTTTATTATATAAAAATTGCTAAGTAAATGACATGAGAGTATGTTCAAAGGATAGAATTTTTCAAGAATTGATTCCATGTTTGCTCCAAAGTCTATTCATCGCATTTTCACACGATACTACACAGAAGAATCCCCTTCACAGCTAAAATAAATATCCGCAATGTTGGTGTCCAAACTGCGAGTTTTGATTCATAACTTTCATAACACTGATAACTGTTGTTTGCTCGAAGATATTACTTGCATACAAAAAATTTTCACACAACAGTCCAAGTTGTAGAAAATATTATATATATACGCATATACATATATATATACACATCTATATGAATATATATGTGTAATTTGTCGTTG
>NQII01005381.1:129365-149017 GCA_002778355.1 Clitarchus hookeri
GGGGGGAGCGCGGAACGGCTCATTTTTTTCCCTGTTAAATTCGCCAATGCACGAAACTATAAAATATCCTCAAAATCTTAAATAAACTTTTTTGGCCCTTGAAGAGTCTCGAGGACTCTGCCTACCAAGCTTAACAGCCACAAAGTTTAAAAAGATAATCAATGTTAAAGAAATTCCTTCTCATTTCATCAATTTTAACGATAAGTATTTCAAACAAAAACTATTCCGCGCAACTTTCTCAGAAAATACTGCCAACTTAAGAAATAAAATAAAAAATTATTCATCCATCATTATTTTCTAGAACGTAAATTTTTATTTTAAAACATAAAAACTCGTAATGTTTCTTAACGTGTCTGTACTATTTAAGAAATGTCACGTAGAGTACTTCTTGTTTGAAAAGGCTATGTTTAACATTGATGCACTGAGAGGGAATTCCTTCAACACTGATGATTCTTCATTTGAATTCTGTGGCTGCAAGCTTGCTAGAAAGAGCCCTTAAGGCGGTCGTCTACCTGGCACTTGTNTGATTCTTCATTTGAATTCTGTGGCTGCAAGCTTGCTAGAAAGAGCCCTTAAGGCGGTCGTCTACCTGGCACTTGTCGCAGCTTGTTTGAAAAATACTTTTTTTTGACGAAATTATTAAACGTACTCCCCTCCCCAAGCTCACCAAAAGGTTAAAATACGAAAAGAAAGTACATTAAAGACGATGACGGAATTATACTTTCAAGACGTTACGCACGTTGGGAACATGATTTTCATGCCATCCAACATAGTCAAAAAATAACTATTTCAGACTGCTGTATCTCAAAACCTACGAACAGGTTACATGCGAAACTACGATGAAGGCATGCTTTACACTTTGCTACAAAATCGCGTCCAATAAAATTATAGGGTCACCGCTTAAAGTTACGTTCAGACGTGTCGCCGACGGAAAGACTGCACGCCAGTTGAGAGTCTTGCGCGTAGAGACGATACCGCTTTACATACAACTGGCGTCGCCCGTAGCGCTTCATCCATTTTTGCCTCTCACAACCATATACTTCACTAGGCGACCGCCTCAAGGGCGTTGGCTACGACAAAATTATTTGTTATTTTGTATTTCTATCACAAACTGTTCGACTTTTAGATATTAACAGTGATTCTTTCCCCACAAAAACAAAATTAAGCACATAGTTATTGCATAAATACATCTCAGTATCACAACATTACTGTTTTAGAAATGTACAAATAAAGAAAACGTACAGAAACCAAATAATACACATCTGAAGGGCATGCAAATAGCTAGGTCGAAAACGTCTATAAAATCACACGAGGAAATATTTTCGAAATTTAAAAAATATTGTTGAAAATATGGAAATTATTGTATATTTTCGATTTGTGGCGACCCCTAAATTTTTGTAAAATGAAATTTTTAAGAATACCTTAAAATGAAATGCCCTTGTTACAGTTTCTTGAAATAATTTGGTTTATTTCATTTGCAGAAACAGTAAATTTTTGATATTGACATGTTATTTTCCAAAAACCATGCTAGATAAAAAAAAATTATGTCATTTTATCTAAAAATTAAAATATTTAATTTATAATTTACTTCAATAAAGACGGGTAGGGGATCAAAAATAGAAAATAAATTAGTTACCGAATAGGTGTGTTGGTAATAATTGGTAAAAAAAATAGTTCTCATGCAAAATATTATTTAAGTGAGTGCGCACGAATGCGGTGCGTTGTCCCTTAGTGTAATTTTATAGACTCGGTTATGCTTGGTTTGTATGAGGCGGAGGAATATCCTGGGGTTTAAGAAAAGTCGGAAGTAACCGTGAATAGACTAGAGCAAAATATTTTTTTTCGTGAGCGACTCCCTTAAACATGCAAACCACTGTAGGTAAGAGAAAAGACACTGATTGGNGAAAGCGAACATCTTGGGGGCGGCGACGCCGAGGCGCCGGTCCTCGGCGACGGGCGGGACGGAGGGGTCGACGAGCGTCACCTGCTTGCGGCGTACGTCCACGCTCAGGAAGGCGAGGGCGTCCGTCCCGGACAGCGGGCCGCTCACGCGCAGCATCACCTTCACCTGCGCGCCAACACAACAAACAAGCCGCGTGTTCACACTGCACACTGTAAACACATTTATAGTCTATTCGCGTTTAATTCACACTTTTAGTATCCAACCTTTGAAAAATCACCCCATGTATGAAGTGTTGATTTTTTTCCTAAATATTCCATGTATCACACATTATCTTCTTTTTTATAAAATTTACTTTTAAACATAGTTTATCTATGAATTATAATATCTAAATTATAATTAATATGAATATAAACAGGGAAAAAATAACTGTGTTGGTAACGCCTAGTAAGAAATAGTTCTCATACAAAATATTATTTAACCGAGTGCGCACGAATGCGGCGCATCGTCCGTTCGGTGTAATTTTTCTAGACTTAATCAAGCTTTATTTGCATGAGGCGGAGAAAATAGCCTGAAAGTAGAACTTTAGCAAGGCTTCGGGAAAAATCGGAAGAAACCATGAATTGACTATATCTATTTGTTACAGATGGTTCACGGTAAACTGAGCGCTTTTAAAATCAAACAGAAAAAAAAATGACTGCTCCTAACATAATGTGTTATGACTGACTCATTGACTCGAGTGCTCGCGGTTAAGCTGGCAACGAAACACGAAAAGTAGTCCCACGTAACGTCGTATTCAANGACTCATTGACTCGAGTGCTCGCGGTTAAGCTGGCAACGAAACACGAAAAGTAGTCCCACGTAACGTCGTATTCAAAGCGCAACCTTTACATTTGTGGCCACATAATATATCAAAAATGTTGTCTGTCTGATTTACGCACATTAGAGTAAAAATTGGCACACTGTTCACATATTTACATCCTTAACAATTTCACAGATTTAACTTCATTGTGCATGAGTAAAGTGTGAGGGTCAATTACAATGCTAATTTTACATATGGTGGAAGGATACGAAACGGACAGAGAAGTAAATCTAAGGTAGGGCTTTCAAAAGTGCTCAATTAAGGTTAATTCTACTCAGGTTGGGAACAAAACGAGGTTTCTTGTGAGAGAATTTGGCATAGGGAAAATTTCCGTCGCTAGGTGCGCAGTGTTTCAAGAGGTCACTTTTAATTACAATTTTAAACTACGTGAATTATAAAAAAGGAAAGATTTTACGTAATCACAAAGTTATTTTTAAATTAATGTTCCAATTAAGGAAATATGAATCATCAAATAATAGCTGCTAGCTAATTATTATAACGATTTTATTTATGATTATTGCAACTATACAGTTTTTTTAACGTAGAAAATGGAGAAAATTTCGTACATTGCCAAAACTAGCGCTTACCCAGTGGCGAAAATTTTCCCTTTGCCAAACTTTTAACAATCTTGCCAACCTGTATTTAGAAGTAACCTTAGCTCAGTTAACAGTGAGAAGCCTACAAACACAATTCTTGAAACTTTACAGCTGAAATATTGTGTGTTTACAAAACATTATTTTAGAAAACATACAACACAGTTTACGTAGCTCAGTGTTAATAATAAACTGGAAATCTACAAAAATTCCTTTGTTGTTAACATTCAACATTAGTTTCAAAATTCCACTTAACGGTATTATTTGTAGTGTTACAAAAATATCTTAGGCAATTAGTTTCCAAATAATTACTTGTACAAATACAAAAAATATATGAAATACAGTCTGTTTGCAGTATCNTCTTAGGCAATTAGTTTCCAAATAATTACTTGTACAAATACAAAAAATATATGAAATACAGTCTGTTTGCAGTATATTTCACACTTTTAAAATAAAACCTTTTGAAAAGTCACCTCCTGTACACTGCAGAGTCAAAAAAAAAACTGGTACACCTGCCTAATATCGTGTAGAGCCCCCGCAAGCACGTAGAAGTGCCACAAGACGACGTGGCATGGACTCGACTAATGTCTGAAGGTATGCAGGAGGCATTACACAGTGAATCCTGCAGGGCAGTCCACAAATCCATAGGAGTGCGAGGCGGTGGAGATCTCTTCTGAATAGCACGTTGCAAGGCATACCAGATATGCTCAATACTGTTCATGTCTGGTGATTTAGGAGGCCAATGGAAGTGTCTAACGTCAGAACAGTGTTCCTGGAGCAACTCGGTAGCAACTCTCGACGTGTGGGGTGTCGCATTTTCCTGCTGGAATTTTCCACGTCCGTCGGAATGCACAATNACTCGGTAGCAACTCTCGACGTGTGGGGTGTCGCATTTTCCTGCTGGAATTTTCCACGTCCGTCGGAATGCACAATGGACATGAATGGGTGCAGATGATCGGACAGGAGGCTTACGTATCTGTCACATGTCAGAGTCGTATTTAGACGTATCAGGGGTCCCATTTCACGCCAACTGCACACGACCGATACCATGACAGAGCCTCCACCAGCTTGAACAGTCCCCTGTTGACATGTAGGGTCCACGGATTCATGAGGATGTCTNTCTTAGGCAATTAGTTTCCAAATAATTACTTGTACAAATACAAAAAATATATGAAATACAGTCTGTTTGCAGTATCTTTCACACTTTTAAAATAAAACCTTTTGAAAAGTCACCTCCTGTACACTGCAGAGTCAAAAAAAAACTGGTACACCTGCCTAATATCGTGTAGAGCCCCCGCAAGCACGTAGAAGTGCCACAAGACGACGTGGCATGGACTCGACTAATGTCTGAAGGTATGCAGGAGGCATTACACAGTGAATCCTGCAGGACAGTCCACAAATCCATAGGAGTGCGAGGCGGTGGAGATCTCTTCTGAATAGCACGTTGCAAGGCATNTCCTGCAGGGCAGTCCACAAATCCATAGGAGTGCGAGGCGGTGGAGATCTCTTCTGAATAGCACGTTGCAAGGCATCCCAGATATGCTCAATACTGTTCATGTCTGGTGATTAAGGTGGCCAATTGAAGTGTCTAAAGACAGAAGAGTGTTCCCGGAGCCACTCGGTAGCAACTCTCGACGTGTGGGGTGTCGCATTGTCCTGCTGGAATTGTCCACGTCCGTCGGAATGCACAATGGACATGAATGGGTGCAGGTGATCGGACAGGATGCTTACGTATCTGTCACCTGTCAGAGTCGTATCTAGACGTATCAGGGGTCCCATTTCACGCCAACTGCACACGCCCCATACCATGACAGAGCCTCCACCAGCTTGAACAGTCCCCTGTTGACATGTAGGGTCCATGGATTCATGAGGATGTCTCCATACCCGTACACGTCCATCCGCCCGATACAATTGGAAACGAGACTCGTCAGACCAGGCAACGTGTTTCCAGTCATCAACAGTCCAATGGCGGTGTTGGCGGGCCCAGACGAGGCGTAAAGCTTTGTGTCGTGCAGTCAACATCAACAACGGTACACGAGAGGGCCTTCGGCTGCGAAAGCTCATATCAATGATGGTCCGTTGAATAGTTCGTACGCTGGGACTTGTTGATGCCCCAGCATTAAAATCTGTGCCAATTTGAGAAAGGGTTGCACGTCTGTCACGTTTAATAATTCTAGTCAGTCGTCGTTTGTCCCGTTCGTTCACGATGCAGCGATGTCGAAGATTTGATGTTTTACAGGATTCTCGATATTCACAGTACACTCGTGAAATGGTCGTACGCGAAAATCCAAATTTTATCGCTGCCTCGGAGATGCTATGTCCCATCTCTCGTGCGCCGACTATAACACCACCTTCAAACTCACTCAAATCTTGATAACCTGCCATTGTAGCAGCAGTAACCGATCTAGCATCTTTGCCAGACGCTTGTTGTCTTACATAGGCGCTGCCGACCGCATCGCGTTCCTCTGATTGGTTCCATACCTGTGTTATTTGCATACGCACGCCTTTACCAGTTTTCTTGGATCTCCAGTGTATGACTCGTTTGGTCGTTTACTAAATAAGTCATGTGTCAGAAACGTTTTAATCTCACGGTAGTATAAAATTGCGTTATTTTCGTTCAATTGTATTTTTACTTGTATTTTACCTACACTCTATACAATTTGATTTATAATAGTTAGAAATATAAATAGAGAAAATAGGTTTGTTACTAATGTAAAGTACAAAAATTGTTATCATGCAAAATATCATTAAAATAAGTGCGCACTAATGCAGTGCGTTGTCGCTTTGATGACATTTTCTAGACTGCGTTAAGCCTTGTTTGCAAGAGGCGTAGGAACAGCTTTAAAGTAGAACTTTAGTAGGGCTTCAGAAAGGTTGGAAGTAACCACGAATGAACTATAGTCAGTTTGTTACAGCAAGCTCTGCATTAGCCGGTGTTACACCTCTCTCCCAGCGACGTACTCGGCAGCAGATCAATGATGAGGCGGAGAGAGGGGGAGATAAAGGGACTTGAGCCCCTCCCTTGGGGGTAGATTTTACACTTTAGAATTAAGATTATCCTTGAAAACAAGTGCATTGTTAGTAACGCAGCATTAATACACGCACTTAGTACACTTCAGTCTACTCATGGTTACTACCAAATTTTTGAAGCCCTGTTAAAGTTCCACTTTCGGGCCCCTCAATACATATCCTTCCGCCACATGTAAACCTAATATAAACAAGTGTGGACAAAACCGAAAGGAAAAAATAATTTACCGTATTTTGCACTACACACTCAAAAATACATATTTTTTNACAAGTGTGGACAAAACCGAAAGGAAAAAATAATTTACCGTATTTTGCACTACACACTCAAAAATACATATTTTTTTACACAAAACAGTGAAATGTGTTTTGAACAATGCTATTTGGAAACTTAAATATATCGGTCAGAAATGTTTTTTATTTCCAAATAAAAGTTTTATTTGACCAGTGATGACGGTATTTTAGTGTCAATGACAATTTAAAACGCTTCCAATTTATTATATATTTTCAAAACAACTGAACCTNATAAAACGCTTACAATTTATTATATATTTTCGAAACAACTGAACCTGTCATACATGAGGTGATTTTTCAAACTTAACTAGTGTTAAGATACCAAAAAGACCACAACAGGAAATTTAAAAAAAATATTTACATAGTATAACAACTAAGTACTGACATATACGTAGCATTAAAAAGTTAAGCTTACTGCTAAGCATGTGGTTTAGACATTAAGTACAGTGCTCCTCCACTCAATCAGCTTTCTCCTAACAGAATTCGAGATCCACTACTGGTCGTACTGAATTACATTATAACACCTATTTTATACTCCTGTAAGAACAAATGAAAAATGGCGGAAATCATAGGAAAGTGTAAACAAACGCAAGTAATCAAACATTAATACTATCTGTAGCAGATTATATTAATGTAGATAATAGGCAACAGAGATACTAGTTTAAAAATCTAAGCTGGAAAAGTAGATAACTAGTAAATTATGAGTGCTGTTTACTAATTACATCAATTATATATAGTAATGTAAATGTATTTTAACAACTTTAAGGATACATTTTAAACGTCTCTAAAAAAAGTAATACTGTTAGCATTNTAGTAATGTAAATGTATTTTAACAACTTTAAGGATACATTTTAAACGTCTCTAAAAAAAGTAATACTGTTAGCATTTGTTTACTTTGATTTCTCCATAGAAATTTTAAGTTTTATTTAGAGCCAAATCGCGGTATAAAATATTAATATTCGGATAATAAACACTACTCCGTAAATGTATGGTTCGAGCTAATGTTAAAACATAAGAAAGAAATTTTCAAATGCGTGCTGGTATCGCAAGATGCTTTATAGCAATGTTAACTTTAAAAATACAGTTCGGACTTTAAAAGTGGGTTAAAAGTAAACAGACTCGTTCTTCTATACGAACTAGCTAAGTAATAATCACTTAGTTGCAAAGCTGAACACGAAATTAAGAAATGAAAGAATAGGAACATTTAAATCAGCGGTATCAATCTGTAATTAATTGAAAAATATATTGGCGTATATGGTGTCGCAGTGATTGATTTCAAACATATATCACGGGCACATTAAAAATCGAGAACTCCATACCACACTTCACGTGGCAAAAGTAACTTTGCAATTTTCAGACTGCAAATATCAGGAATAAAATCTCCCCACAAAAAATTATATTCATTACGACGCCAGAAGTGAAGTTAAAAAGACAAATAGAGAGAGAGAGAGAGAGAGANCCCCACAAAAAATTATATTCATTACGACGCCAGAAGTGAAGTTAAAAAGACAAATAGAGAGAGAGAGAGAGAGAGAGAGAGAGAGAGAGAGAGAGACATTACAAAAATCCATCATTACCAAATAAACATTCAATTCAACCAATCATCTCTANAGAGAGAGAGAGAGAGAGAGACATTACAAAAATCCATCATTACCAAATAAACATTCAATTCAACCAATCATCTCTAAGTGGAAAAATTCAAATCAACTTGAAAGCTCCCTATCAAAACTGAGTGGTTAATGTTTATCGTTCACTTTATTCGTCGTGTAGACTGTAGAACTTCATTACAGAGTCACATGTAAGAGTTATTTCAGAAAATGTTTTATACATTCGCCAATAAAAGTTTGCTTACAGTACAATAGCAATACAAATTAATCATTAAAATTTTCTTCCGTAATGTAGATTCGTATAAAACTCACCAAGAAAAATACTGACGTTATGAGATACATCCATTAAGAAAGATTTTTCAAAAATGAGACACTCACCGCCGCATTTTAAAATCGTGATTAGTTCCCACAAATCGCTAATCGAAACTAACAAGATTTTTAAAGAGGAAACAGTGACCGCCATTTTGAATTTATGAATTTTTCGATGTAAAATTCCTTTACAAAATGTTTAATAACGCACTGTTGCGCATGACAGACCATAAATAACACCTTCTTGCACTTTTATTAAATTGTTAAAGGTTCCTTGCTTTATTCATTTTTAACTGTTATTGTCGAGAAGAAATATGTCCTGATTTCTTGCAGGGTTTATAACAGTAATACTAACAGCAGCAGTCTAGCAATAACAACTTTACAAAATGAAAAATTGAATGAATTTTTTCTTTGTCGAAATGTAAAATATGAAATAAAATCTGAACTGCAGGTTTTGGAGAAAATTCCATAAATACAATATGGCAAGCACTGATCTCCTTTAATAACATTGACAGATCATATTTATTGTAACTGTGTTTAAAGCACCACACAATACAAATTTCCAAGAAATATTCTTCATGACATTTTAATTACACGAATGATTATTTTGAGCTTAAGTTTGAATTATTAATTTTTCTTCAATTTTGAGATTTGTATGAAAAAAATATACAAATTAAAAAACNTTTGAGCTTAAGTTTGAATTATTAATTTTTCTTCAATTTTGAGATTTGTATGAAAAAAATATACAAATTAAAAAATACCATAGTTTGTTCTACTCGTTTTTTCAACAGTAATGTTCTCCCACTGTCATACTTTTTCCATACTATTATTTCATATCACAATGGAAATTTATGGAATATGCTTAAAACGTAGTAAATAATTTTAGACACTCGAACGGCCTTAAGGAATGGTGGCCGTCCACACTGAATAATTTGGGTTTCATGAACATATCAGAGCATGAATTGTCGTGACAGAAACAAATATACGCATGTTTATGATAATTTCAGGGCGTCACTTCTTCGATACACGGATAACTNTTTGAGCTTAAGTTTGAATTATTAATTTTTCTTCAATTTTGAGATTTGTATGAAAAAAATATACAAATTAAAAAACACCATAGTTTGTTCTACTCGTTTTTTCAACAGTAATGTTCTCCCACTGTCATACTTTTTCCATACTATTATTTCATATCACAATGGAAATTTATGGAATATGCTTAAAACGTAGAAAATAATTTTAGACACTCGAACGGCCTTAAGGAATGGTGACCGTCCACACTGAATAATTTGGGTTTCATGAACATATCAGAACATTAATTGTCGTGACAGAAACAAATATACGCATGTTTATGATAATTTCAGGGCGTCACTTCTTCGATACACGGATAACTNAATTGTCGTGACAGAAACAAATATACGCATGTTTATGATAATTTCAGGGCGTCACTTCTTCGATACACGGATAACTGCAGATAAGTCCTACAATAGACTGAAGGATACTCAGTTTACTGAAAGTAGAAACTACGTAAGGTTTTCGAAAGGTATTGGGAGTCTTTCCGATCGCAAGTGCACTGCATGAAAATTGCGGCAGCAGAGCGGGCGATTGGCAGAACTGTGTCACACCGATGGACTAAAGATGAGATAGACAGATTTTTCGTCTTCTGTGCAAGTACCCAACACCAATACAACTGCCAGCCACATGGTCAAAAGTGATGAATGTGTTTGTTTATATCTTAATTTTCAAAATACAACCACTTTCACATTAATAAAATAATTCTATTGATTTGAATTTAATCAAATTGCTTCACAAAATAGTCAAAGTATGTAAACAGACATCTCAAAGCACTTGTTTACATAAACAGTGTTCTAACCTCAAATATTATCCACGTAATAGGGCCGCGGCGGCTGGGCGGTTAGACTGCTCGCCTCCCACCAAGGCGAACCTGGTTCAATCCCCGGCCAGGTCACTTAAGGATTTTCGCAAGTGGGAATCGTCGCTGGTCAGCTGATTTTCTCGGGGGATCTCCAGTCTCCCCCGCCCTTGCATTCCGGCGCTGCTCCATTCTCACCTCATTTTATCCTCATCGGCTCTCAATAGCTTGTTGTTAAGAGCCGCCCNAGCTGATTTTCTCGGGGGATCTCCAGTCTCCCCCGCCCTTGCATTCCGGCGCTGCTCCATTCTCACCTCATTTTATCCTCATCGGCTCTCAATAGCTTGTTGTTAAGAGCCGCCCAAACAGTTCAACTCAACTCAATCATCCACGTCGTTTATGATAGTCGTACCGGCAGGAAAAGCATTTCAGTGTTGGGACAACGGAGTGGTGTGATCGCTCTACCTCATNAGCTGATTTTCTCGGGGGATCTCCAGTCTCCCCCGCCCTTGCATTCCGGCGCTGCTCCATTCTCACCTCATTTTACCCTCATCGGCTCTCAATAGCTTGTTGTTAAGAGCCGCCCAAACAGTTCAACTCAACTCAATCATCCACGTCGTTTATGATAGTCGTACCGGCAGGAAAAGCATTTCAGTGTTGGGACAACGGAGTGGTGTGATCGCTCTACCTCATATTCACTCTACGGTCACGCCCCTCCTCCTGTGGCTGCATGGGGGAGAGTGGGTGTAGAAGGGTTGGTGAATGGGTGAGGGGTGAGGGAAGACCTCGCCCGCGGCCGCGCGCTGCGGCGTGGCTTTTGGGGGCCGGGATGTGTCGGCCGCGCAATCTGCGGTCACGTGACTCGTCGCCCGGGACAAATCGCCCGCCCGACGTAACCTTGTTAGCGCGAACCGGGGGACTTGCGGCCGGTCCACCACGCGGTAACCAAAGCCTGGTGGAGGAGGCAGGGGGTGGAAGTCCGCCCGACCCCGTGTGTATGGTCACTAACAACAGCCTACACTACAAAGAAACTGCTCGTAAACTTACTCAACTTCAATGGGAATTTTTAACCTATAGTCTATTCGTGGTTACTTCACACTTTTTGAATAAAATTTTTTTTGGAAAATCACCACATGTATGACGTGTTTGGTTGTTTTCTAAATACGCCACGTATCACGAGTGTATTATAATTGTTCTAACAAAAGTGCCTCACGTTTGGTTAAATTGAACTTTACCTCATATTTTATGTATCAATTATAATATTGAATTTTTAATTGATATGAATGAAAACAGTTAGAAGACGTGTGTGTTGGTAATGCCTAGTGAGAAATAGTTCTTATGCTAAATATTATTACCCTGAGTGCGCACGAATACCTGCGTTGTCCCTTTCGCGTAATGTCCTAGCCTTTGTCTGCATGAGGCGTAGGAATATCCTGGAAGTAGAACATTAGCAGGGCTTCAGAAAAGTTGGAAGTAACCATGAATGGACTATCTAAGTTGTATGGGAATAATACTACGTATCAGGCTGCAAATACTACGATGTTCAGTATCGCTACTGTAGAAAATTGGGAAGTTTCCTGCGAATTTGACTTTTCTGAGCAAATGCAGTAAAGTTGCCACGGACGCATAGGAAAATAATTTACCTTTCTCACTGTACGTATACACTGATGTAAATATACCAATAATTTCTTAGAGCGTAGGTATCGGTCCCCCGCAATCGTGACTATAAGCAGTTCACGGTATACTGACAACCTTTGAAAACCTTGCGCCAACATATATACTTGTGTAAACACTGCGTATTCTTACGCTGTATGCAAAATTAACATCGACATAGGCCTCATAACTTTACCCATGCGTCGGTCAAGTGAAACTGTAAAAGTTTTAGACAAGTAAATATTTTACAAATTTGCTGATTCTTACACTTATATGGTTTAAAAAAAATACCGAAAGCAACATAAATAATTTTAGAATCCACAAATGTTTACTTAGCACTTAAAATTCAATGTTAACACATGGAACTACTTTCCTTCTGTCTTTACCTACTGTACTGCGTGGATGCCTATCTGTGTGCCCGTTAAAACATAAGCAGATAAGAGCAGTGAACTTTTTCAAAGGTTGATTTCAAAAGTGACCAGTTAACAGTGACAGCCTCGATGAGCCCGAAACAGACAGGATAAGAATATTTGTTTATAGGTATCGGCTGTTCACGTTAATTAAACTTTTGAAACAAATGTTTGAAAAATAAAATTCCTGTTAAGGCTCTCGCTTCCCGCGTTTGAGGCCGAGAAGAAGCGCGGGAGCGATAAGGACTTTCAAGTCCGGTAAAATATGTACACTGTGTTTATTACTAACATTGTAATATTTATTTTAAAATGTGGTGGAAGGATAAAAAATGCATGATAGGAAAAAAGTAACTAGAGCCTCAAAAGTGCTCACTTTACCGTGAAAATCCTATAGGAACGTTTAATGCAGGGGGTTTGAGTAGTTTTGAATATACCTTATGCGTATATTTCAAGGTACAGCGCTTTGAAAAAGCGNGTTTAATGCAGGGGGTTTGAGTAGTTTTGAATATACCTTATGCGTATATTTCAAGGTACAGCGCTTTGAAAAAGCGGTTTTTACCTATTTTTTAGTACTCTGAAATGGTGTTTCTAATCTTGAAAGCACTCAACAGTCCTCGTCATTGGTGTCTCTCTTCATGGAGAAACCTGCTTTTCAAACACTCCGCAAAGCAGTCCAAGGGCCAGGTAAGCGGGCCGCTTAATACCTACATAAATATTATATTACAAAATGGTATACAGGCCCCTAATTAACTTGGCAGTGAATTAATGACAATATTACTCAACAGCTGGCGTAGTTTTGTGCGTAAAATGTTTAAATATATGGCCACTGGAGCTATTATTTGTTATTTTATACACACATTAAGTGTAAAATTGCAAATGTGTGTCACATTTGCATTCCTAATAATTCAACGCTTTCTCTGCGGTGCCGCATGAACCCCACGGCAATGGTAATTTTACATATGGCATGAGAATACAAAATGAGAAGTAAAAGTAGATCCTAAGCAGGTATTACTTAAGTGCTCAATTAACCGTGAACAACATGTATCGACTGTTCACGGTTAATTGAACACTACCGAAATCAACCTTATAAAAAGGTCCCTGACCATAACCGCATGCATTTTAACAAACACATTAACTAGCATGCCTTCAGTAAAATTGGCAGCAATGTACGGAAAGAAGTTTGTCTCTGCGCAGCTATACTGAAAGTCTTGTGTTTAAATTTGCCGACACTGAACACATTCTTTTCAATTTATTTTTGTTTTATGCACATAAAAGTAAGAATTGGGTTGTATGTAAAATATTTAATTCACTAACATTTTTAATTTTTTAACTTGCATTAGGCATGAATGAAATGGTCAGGGTGATGGAAATGTTTATTTTACACGTGGCAGAAGGATACAAAAATGTCAGAAAGTTAAATCTTAAATTTGGCTTTTAAAAGTGCTCAATTAATCGTGAACAGCGTAACAGCTTAGAACAGTGTTACAGACTGTCTCATTTGTTCAACACGGTTTTGTATGAGAGTATATACTTATATAAAAATACACGCACACGCGACAAGACTCGTACGTAAGAATTTATCACCTCGTGATGACTGAAACTCGCATGTGATGAAGCCTCGAGCGAAACGAATAGACACGCACCTAACAAGATTTAGAGGTTGCGTAAAGAGGGAACTAAGAAATTATCAATATAACCAAGGTNACGAATAGACACGCACCTAACAAGATTTAGAGGTTGCGTAAAGAGGGAACTAAGAAATTATCAATATAACCAAGGTTCATAATACAAGGAGAGAGACGAGAACATCAGAAAATCCCTTCAATTTAAACCGGCCAACGAAAGGGTAGCTACCCGAAAGAATAAACTTTGTTCTTTGCACTACGCGTGGAAATGTAATGAAATATATCGACATGATGACTAATANCCGAAAGAATAAACTTTGTTCTTTGCACTACGCGTGGAAATGTAATGAAATATATCGACATGATGACTAATATTCTGCTGTAAACAGAATTTTGCAAAACGTTCTGCTATACAATTACTTTATTAAAATATGACAGCATAATCAAAACTTTTCTTATAATGATTACTCTTTAAAATTCGTAACTGTTTACACTAAAATACACACTAATAAATTATTCGCAAATTTACCACACCAAAAATATTTGTATAGCGAAAAACCGAGAATGGTAAAACTTTTTCCTATACATCCATGGAAGCATTCCTACATTTGCTCAGGAAAGAGTGAAATGCGTATAAAATCTCCCATCTTTGAATATTAGCGACGCTANACGAATAGACACGCACCTAACAAGATTTAGAGGTTGCGTAAAGAGGGAACTAAGAAATTATCAATATAACCAAGGCTCATAATACAAGGAGAGAGACGAGAACATCAGAAAATCCCTTCAATTTAAACCGGCCAATTCTGCTGTAAACAGAATTTTGCAAAACGTTCTGCTATACAATTACTTTATTAAAATATGACAGCATAATCAAAACTTTTCTTATAATGATTACTCTTTAAAATTCGTAACTGTTTACACTAAAATACACACTAATAAATTATTCGCAAATTTACCACACCAATGTATTTGTATAGCGAAAAACCGAGAATGGTAAAACTTTTTCCTATACATCCACGGAAGCATTCCTACATTTGCTCAGGAAAGAGTGAAATGCGTATAAAATCTCCCATCTTTGAATATTAGCGACGCTANGGAAGCATTCCTACATTTGCTCAGGAAAGAGTGAAATGCGTATAAAATCTCCCATCTTTGAATATTAGCGACGCTAAACATTCCTATACCCAAGACCTAATATTTGGGTATTATTTCCATACTATGTATAGGTTAAAAACTTCAATTGCAGACTAGGAAGTTTACTATAATAATTTTTACAGTGTAAGCTTATTTATGAACGCCAAATGCCAAATACATATGTATTTTTCCGGTTTGCTCTAGTAAACACCATTGGAGGGCGTGAAAAACTGTTATAAAAAAAACTATAATATTTAGTATTTTGGCTGGGGCAAGTATATAGGTATCATGGTTCGCGCCAAACACAAACTTTCAAAACAAATGCAATAAAATTTCTTAATTTACAGGCAGTTTAAAAGCGACCTCGTTGGAACACCTTACGGCGGAAATTTACCCTATGCCAAACTCTCAACATAAGGACTCTCGTTTAGCTCCCAACCTGGGTAGAGTAAACCTTATAGCCCATCATCGGCGGCCTTGGTCGTAGCGCACGCGCGGTTCACACTCGCAGCAGCCTGGATCCACCACAGCCGCGGTCGTCTACAATACTGAATAATCTGATTACCGTTAGGGGCTTGTTGGGAAATGAAGGGAAGGGGATGATGTGGGAGTGAACGCCCGATCGCGTAATATGCTTTAATGGCGCCCCCTGCCCCCTCCGGCCATCAAGGACGGATTAAGAACGTAGGAAAAATTTCCCGCACGCTTTCACTTTAAACTCGTAAACAAAGGATTACCTTCCTTTTTTCCCAGCGGAGCATTTGTTATTTGTTTTTCTTTTTCTATCTCTTTTTTTTTTTTGAAAACGTTAACTCCCGGCTCGAAGCGGTGCTGATTTGCTGCTGCTTAATTCATGTTTCATCGTGTTTTTGTTTGCCATTCGTTAAAAAGGAAAACGAATTTGATGGCGCGCGCTCCAGTGTCAATAAGAACAAAGGAGGGAAGATTAAGCCAGCTCAGTTCTCTTTAAAAATGGCTAGAACATTTTCGGGGAAAAAAATGTTTACACCGATATTTTTTTTCGAATTGATTTCGGCTTACTTCATTCAAGTCACAAGCAATTAGGACTTTATTTTTAACAACGCCGATCCGAATTTACTTTGTTCCAGCACGTGAATAACAAGAGAAACGCGCATGTCAACGCTAATAAAAGAATAGCACGTGCGTAACATATACCCTGGCAAATGAAAAAACGTAAACTGTTGCGATAAATAATGAAATAGGACTAAACAATCGATGCGAATGCCAATAATTATCACTGTACCAAAAGTAAATAGATTTAGACATAAATGTTATAATATTCGGTTAAAGTTCACTATAAAGTTCACGTACAACGTATAGTTAAATATAAGTTTACGTAGATATAAGTTTGACTCGTTACTTTATCAGAAATAGTTCACTATTAAAAATTTTATGACACTTGAAGGAAAATTATTTTACCAAATATGCCAGAAAAGATTAAGGTTCGTGGAATCTTCTTTCTACTAAAACAGAATATCAGATATTTAAATTATTTTAATTATATGGTATTATGTCATCAACTTTAGACTTATTAACGTCATAATTACTCCCTTTGAGTATTTTTATTTTGGTATTTAAAATAACAGATAAAATAAATATCTGTTACATATGAGCTCCGCATAAAATTCATTGCTGTAGAAAATTAATAAAATATTACTGTAGCAAAAGTATACGGGACTGAAATTATGTACTCCTAAGAAAATGACTTGATATTTTATAAAAAATCATCTTTCTAGTGTATTTTTGTTCAAACATTTTGCGCCTTTTCGAAATTAAAAATTCTGAATTAAAATGCACACACTCGATTTCCTTACTATAATATTTCTTTCCCTTTATGCATTACACTACAAAGCCAGAAGCAATAGAAAACACCGAAAACACAAACTTTAGACACTTAATATAGAACGTATAGTTTCTAACACCCAACACTGCACTAAGATTCGAATTGCAATCTGAAAGGCCTGCATGGATCGATATTTTGAATCGTTAAGCTAAAGTGCGTTCAATAACATCATCAAAACTCTTGAGTCGTACATACCCAAGAAGCACATGGAAATATAATTCATTTGACATACAATTTCAGAGCTATGACTCGTGTAGCAAAAATGTTAGATTTAAATCTCCGTACTAATTATACAAAAAAAAAGTAAATTCTTACGTAAATAGATTAACATTCCAAAATGAAATTCAAGCTAACACGTAACAAGTGCACTATGCACATGAAAGGTGAGGTTTAAGGGTCGATAAATTATGGGACAATACCCTGGCCGAGTTTCCTTAGCTGACTAGCGCTGCTGATACCCTACTTGGGAATAATATACTCCAACCAAGAGATTCGCTGTAAGCATCACTACTTGATGAACCGTTCAGGACTAATTTCTTCTGACTTCTGCACTGGTGTCGTCGCCATTATTGCCATAAATTTTATTTTTAAAGGAAAACAAGCATTAGAATATCAACATGCATTAAATTTCCAATGGGCTAACTCAGGTAGTGTCCCACTCGTTCTATTCGTCATTATGTCTTTTTTTTTCGGCCACTGGGGACACGTAAACACGGAACTTCTTAGCCATCCTAATCTGACAGTTTTCAAGCCATTCTGGCTCCGACCATTTCGGAGGTGAAATGGCTGATTCAAGCACGGGTTTGCCAGACAGTTTAAGGGCCTGTTTCACGATGTCTGTTCGTGCTGGTTATCTGAACACATAATAAATTTAAAGAGAATTTTTAATAATTGATTAGTCTCATACTGTTTCTCAACACATATTTTCCGGTAAAGAAAGTACTGGTTTTCTAAGTGCTGATTAAGATCAATCTGACAACCACGCAGTGACATTTTGGTTCACGATTGGCTGCTGTTAGAGCTTCATCTGCTGTTTACGTTGTGCTCGTTAAATAAAGTTTGTTGAAAAAATNGGTTCACGATTGGCTGCTGTTAGAGCTTCATCTGCTGTTTACGTTGTGCTCGTTAAATAAAGTTTGTTGAAAAAATACGAAAGGAAGCGCCAACAATAAACGGCATTGATCAGAAAATCTTGCAACTTCAGATTGATTAAAATGTATTGATAGTGTTACTGACAACAAATACAGATGCAGTGACAAACAATTCATGTAGACTTTTGAGTGGTTTCTGTCAACTGTGATTCATACACCTTCCAGTATTTAGAACTGTTGTCCTCGTGATTATGCAGTAGGTGTATTTTAAATGTGGAGGTATTTCGGTACACTTTTCTATGTTTTAAGTATCACACAGAATACAAAATATCATATCCGGATATGTTTGTTTCTACACTCTTTACTACCGCCCTACATTTTTCACGTCTACGTTTTTGTGGCCATTACGTAATTTATTATATAAAAGAAGGCTGACCTGCATGCATGTTTACAATACAGCTAACAGAATTCTGATGAAAGAATGCAGGCCAATTTCCAAAACATGTTACGCCTTTTTCATTACTAGTCAAGCAGATATTTTCCTGTTATGTATTATACTATAGTCTGAAAATTCAAGGAATTTCCATGGCCTTGAAACCAAACACTTAAAAGTCAAGGACTTTGAAGGACTGTCAGAATCGTGAAAATTCTCCACTTTGAAATTTAAACTCGTACAGGTGGTACTAAAACCTCGCGAACAGCAACTATCATACTAGAGATAATTCCGTACTTAGTACAATATTTATAACATGTCTTATTTTTCGTTGTAGCTTTTGCAGCACGTTGGAAGTGCAACCACAGCTGAGTAGAATAAAAAAAAAATGGTTTGTTGCATTGCAGTAGTGCTGCACAAAATACATAACTAAAAATCACAGTACATACGACTGCAATAACAGGAAGCAAAATATATAAATTTAAAAGTAATTCGTCCAATTAAATTCTGAAGAGCTTCCAATATTTCGCGTAGACCTATATTTTCCTGTAGTACGACAGGCAAAGCCACAAATACGCTACGTCCTTTTGTTTCTGCATTGGACATTGTAGGTAAGCGGTATTCGTACGTACGCGCGATGGCAGTTTCTCCACGTAATACCGTGATCGGAATTCCACCGCAGTTGAAGTACTTAGCTACGTACGGAATAATATCTGAAACTTGTGGTTTTGGCACGTAGCAGGTTTTAACCTCCGGAAAACCCACCGCATTTTTAAATGGCCGGCGGCGAGCGCTGGGAAGGAGCTTAAACCTGCGGCGGCCACGAAGCTTCGCGCTAAACCGATTTCCACAGAATTGCAGAAAAATATTGACGTTGGCACCGCCGCCGCACGCTGGGCGCTACGAGGCGCCGGCGCTGGTGTCGGTTCAGGCTCCGACCGCCTGTGGGCAACAACTACCTAGGTCCCCCGCTACGTGCA